>JAMFTG010001117.1:0-74762 GCA_023974075.1 Chaenocephalus aceratus | reverse complement strand
TAAAAGAGAGATTTGTCATAGTGTTTTATTTAGTAAACTACATTTTCGTCTCGTCACTTCTCGTCAACGATATTGCATGATGATTTCGTTACAGTTATTGTTTACTGCCGTCGGTGCCCGTCTCGTCATCGTCTCGTTTTCGTCATGGAAAAAAAAGGTCGTTGACAACAATATTTGTCATAGTTTTAGTCAAACGAAATTAACACTAATCAACAGGACTTCTTTCAGCGTAATGATATGACTGCACATAGTCCCTTAGTGTTAGCTAGTATTAACAACATCTGGAAATCACCAATCAGAATCAAAAGTAATTCAACTAAGTAATCATGTTTAAAAGTATGGTGTAGGGTTGGGAGTGCGTATCTATCTTCAGACGGAGGGGCATTATTATTTTTCTGCTGGCTTAATAAACAACGACATCTAAGTTTAAAGCAGTGGGTGAAGAGTCCCAACACTGATAATCCATGATGTGAAACGCAGAGTGACAGAGCTGCTGCTGATGCCTGGCTTCATACACCTCTCTTCTTCTTCCTCTGTCTTCCCCACATCGTGTATCTCCCTCCCTCTCCCCTGCCTCAGTGTCTTTGATATGCTAAGCAGTTCCCTATTTATAAATCATTGTGAGAGAAAACATAGTCGGGGACACATACCGATGCCCCCATGTCTGCAGAGTTTGAGTGAGGAGAGATGGGGATTGTCTGCACGGTGGCTTTCCTATGAGGCATGTCACCCAGGTCGAAATAGATGTACATACCATTATCCTTCCCCAGTCCGTGGCGATAATGATATGAGACAGGGTGAGGGGAAGAAAGGAGCCATTGTGCAGCGAGGCTGTGAGCCAGGAAGCGTGGCTCGTAGGCTGAGAGCCAATTTACTGATTCTCTGACGCACTAGAGTGTACACTGGGGAGCCAGTTCGCTGCTGCTGAGGCATATGGTGGCCTAAGCACTCGGAAATAGTGATAATATTTGTAATAGTTTCATTCAACATAAACATTGTATCATCAATGAACTGGACGTGGAACAGTTCTTGGTCTTGGCGTTACGTTGTGTTATCTGGTGCAACACTAATATATGTCCCCCAACGAGGCCGTTTCAGAAACTGCCAAACAAATAGAAATATAACCATTTCATGAAAATACAATTTCCACAACAAGCCACCGTATTTTAGAAACACCAAAATGGTCGGGCAGATCTGCGTAATGTCCTCGAGTGCCCGAGATCAATCTTGAATAACCAGGAAAAAGATTGTCTCACTATTTAATTTATGTGTTGACCTTAAATTATACACTTTTTGTTTGTATTTTGTCTGCATTTGCGATTGTCCACCTGTTTTAAACTAAATCTGCTAGCATCAAAAACAGGAAGGGAGGGTAGCAAGACTCTTGCTTAATTTGATTGGCTGAGCCAAGACATTGACAATGTTGCGACTCCGCGTCCAGCCACTGAAAAGCTACACATATATTTTGTAAAGTGCAAAGTGGTGAATTTGATATTTTCCAATACATTTGAAAGATACTACCGAGAGACATCTCCGATGCTGCCCCAAATCCTGTAAAAAGATAGATGAATGTAATAAAAGCTAAAGTTACAAAGGGAAATCAATAAAAAAATCGTCTTTGACTTTAGCTAACTTTGCAAGAGACCTTCTAACAGGGCAGGGAGTGAAAAGGACATGTTTAAAAGCCCCTACAGGCAGTGTTTGGTCAGCCTCCATATTAGAATGATGTCGTAGTTCCATCCATCTTCTCCCGCTTATCCGTGGTCGGGTCGCGAAGGAGGAGCGGTTCAACTCCGAGTCCCTCCCTGATGACCGAACTTCTCACCTTATCCCTAAGGGAGACGCCAGCCACCCGGCGGAGGAAAACCCATCTCGGCCGCTTGTATCCGCGACCTCGTTCTTTCGGTCATGACCCATCCTTCATGACCAAAGGTGAGGGTAGGAACGAACATGGCCCGGTAGACAGAGAGCTTTGCCTTCTGGCTTCAGCTCCCTTTCCGTCACACCGGTGCGGCAAAGCGCCTGCAGTACTCCCAGGCCCCCTCCAGGATCCTTACGAGAGTAAAAGCTGATCCGTTGTTCCACGACCAGGATGGAATCCGCATTGTTCCTCCTCAATCTGAGGTTCGACAATCGGCCGGACCCCTCCTTTCGCCGTCGTTACCAATTTTATATTCAGCCATTAAACGACATTACATTACATGTTAGACGCTTTTATCCAAAGCGACTTACATACTCGATACTGTGGGCGTGAAGGGGTCCCAGGGATACAATGACATGCTGACTGCAGTAGGACTCGAACTTGCTACCCCCCTGATTCGAAATGTATCCATACTACCCACTGAGCCACAGCCTCCTACACTACACAACACATTCCATGTTTTTCTCTGTACATGTGATGGTACGATAATCACAGTAACCAATCATATTATTAAAAGTGTTAATTGTAATATCAATGCTTTCGCTGCAATGCTTGGCACGCGGCCTGACACACATGCAGTCTGTGGTGCCAGCTGACGATAGTGTATCCGACAGAAATCCACACATCCCTCGTTCGTGTCCACAGGGAGGGGGCATGGTGCCAGTGTGTGTTCATAATGAATTCAGGATGGCATGAACGTGGGCATAAACATGGTCTATTCCAAACGAATACTCTTTATGCATATATTAATTAGAACTGGGTTTTGAGTGTGGAGTGGATGTGCCACAGTTCCAGGCTTTTAATTAGTACACACCCGTGAATCAGGACGAGCGCGGCTCCCTCTAAGGACGTCAGGTGACAGAGTATAGAAAGTCCACGAAGGAGGTTTGTATGGATGATAAAGAGAACTGGATGCAGCGTTGGAGGCCGGCCCCATTTATTTGTATACGAGTTGCTCAGTGGCGCATGAAGACAAAATGGCCGAACTGGAGAAGAAAATACCCGGATCCTCCCGGGATCTTCCGTATCCATTGTTCCTTGGTGCTTGTGTTTTTTCCATCGCCCCAATCCGCTCCGTAACAGCCGGCTCGGCTAAGTCAAATCAATTAATTGATGGCCGGGCCTGTTAAGTATTTTTTTATGTCTCGTGACGCTACGCTGGCATAATATGACGTGGCCTGTTGTCATGGCCTCTAATAAACACTCAAGACTACAATAATACGTGTTTAATTCAGCCCAGACGCGGTGACTCCAGGCCCAATCCATGAATGCGGCAGGTGTCCTAGTTGCACCGGTATGAGGCGCAGTGAGAACCACGCACCTGTCAGACTAGCGATGGGCACCAGGAGAATAATGGAGATGTGATTGGTTGTTCCACTCTGCGTTTCTCACGAGGCCAGCGCGCTGCCGTTTGGATTAGTGTGGACTACAAAACCCAAACACGTCCTTAATGTTAGTCAAGGCAAATATATATAGGCTAATATCCCCGTTACACTGGGGCTACAACAACCCTCATGCTGTGAGTGAATAACTTGAGATGGTTATGTCGTCTGTGCAACAAAGGGGAGACGAGAAGTATGTTATCAGGCCATGCAAATACAAGCGTCAACTAAGTGATACGATACGTGTGTATCTCCCTCAAAAGCACCAACATAGGCATAGGCCACGTGCAGTAAACTGAACATGCCATTATACAGTTATAATGTATTCTGACACGTGAGTCAATTGAAAATAAGTTGTGCTCCTCATTATCTTTCCTTTGCAAAGGTGGAGATGATAGCGGTGCCGGTCCTTCACAGGGAGAACCGCACCAGCACCGGGAACGGGCAAAACAGTCCACAGCGGGACATGTTGTACATAATAGTGAGATTTAAACTACAGTTATGAACAGTTGAAAACAACAATATTCCTGAAACATGTTCTTGAACAATGTTATTTCATGTTCTCCTTATTCAGTTCCACTATCAGATGATGCTGACGCCCCTGAGGGAGAGATGCAGGGCTCAGTGGACAGAACTGGCAGGTCCAGAGGAAACCGTTTCAATAGGCTACGACTGAACACAACCAAAGGACACGTCGTGACAACAGTATAAGCAAGCTATGTTCATGTTCTCTCAATAATTACTGATACGAGCTTAATCCGTCTGCCGGCTCTTATTCAGAACCAGCAGACGCCGAGAGGTCGACGAGACAAGTGGAGATTCAGGGTCCAGCAGGGGAATTGCAACTGAGGAGAAAGACAGGGAGCGACAGGAAGTACAGGAAGCTGACACAGAGAGGCCTTTCGATTATTTTGCTCGCCCTCAACACTGTGTCTCATGTCTGCCGGTGACAATGCCTTTGTGAAAGGAGGCATGGAGGCACGGAGGCCTGGAGGCCTGGAGGCACGGAGGCACGGAGGCACGGAGGGCACGGAGGCACGAGGCACGGAGGCCCGGAGGCACGGAGGCCCGGAGGCACGGAGGCCTGGAGGCACGGAGGCACGGAGGCACGGAGGCACGGAGGCCTGGAGGCACGGAGGCACGGAGGCCTGGAGGCACGGAGGCACGGAGGCCTGGAGGCACGGAGGCCTGGAGGCACGGAGGCCTGGAGGCACGGAGGCACGGAGGCGGGCCGAGGCCTGGAGGCATGGAGTACGGAGGCCTGGAGGCATGGAGGCATGCAGGCATGGAGGCACGTCCACCAGAGAGCTGAAGAGCAGGAAAGAAGCGGGCTGCATCAAGATGGTGCAGATGCATATGTCCTGAGAGCAAGCAGAGCTGATATCGGTAGCCTACTGAGAGACAAACACGTGTCAGCCCCCCGAGAGGAAGAGAGGAAGAAAAGACCAGCTATGGAGCGTGCGGTGATGTCATAAAGTTAATCGGTAAGCGTGGACTCAGATACAGATAAACGGCTCTTTTGAACGGAGCCATAAGATCCGGCTCCCTTCAAAGAGCCGTAATTCCCATCACTACTGGAGTCGTCGTTCCAAGTCTTACAAACGGACGAACCTGTGGACGAAGGCAGTGAGGACGGCAGACACAGATGGCCTGCTCCGATAGGAGGAACTCGCTGGTGGTCGAAGGACCAAGCCTTACACAAAGTGTTTGGCTGTTTTGGAATCCTGGCCGTGCCCTTTATATCGACTTAGTGATCACCGTGACAACAATAGAGCGACACGATGAAGCCTACTGTGAGAGTCAAAGCCAGAGGACACATTGAGGCACTCCTGAGGTACGAAGCCATACTTATGAACAGACTTCCCCCTTATCAAAATATCTGCAGACCAGTGGTACGGACATGCTTACTGCTCAACACTTGGTGAAGGGAACTGAAGGCAGCCTGAGAAAGTGTTCCAGGCACTTTGATGGTGTTGAGAAAGCTGCAGATGAGGTTGTGGCGTGGGCAGATGGCATTCTGCAGGAACAGGATGAGAGCGATCTGGAGGTTCAGACTGACCTCCCAGAGACACGAGTCAGAGAAAAGAAATCCATGCCAGGGGAAGTGGCTCAAGACGAGCCCGTTTCAGATGCTGAGAGAAACTCCAACATCAGAGCACATCATGTCATCCTCTACACAGCGTCGATATGCAGTGCTGTGCTCTGCCTGCATGGGTCCCAAAACGTCCCTCGAATGAGGAGCAAAGGCTACAGAAAGTGGCTCTGGAGGAGCTGAGTCAATGCCTGCTGAGTGTGACGAGCGGGCTACGGTCGGGACCTTGCAGGCAGGACTGACTAGCCTTGCAAGTCAATGGGAGACACTGAAGATGTCACCTTTGGAAGCCTATACCATCAGGGGATCAACAGTCAGTGGGCGGCCTGGGGAGTGGACAGACTGAGGATCCTGAGGAGGAGCCGGAGAGCAGAAGCTGCTCCACAAGCTGTCCTCTCATCCTGTCTCATTGCCACCTCTGAACAGACGGTCCCATTGGACTGGGAGACACGTTCGTACTGACCGTGTCTGGTCCACAGCTGCCGGTGAAAGGACTTTCTCCAGCCTGACATGTGTGAAGAACCGACTCAGGACATCCAGGACCCGGGACCCAGGACATCCAGGACCGGGACCCAGGACATCCAGGACCCGGGCCGACTTCAGGCTTTTGTGCTGATGTCAACAGAGAAGGAAATCCTTATGGGACTTGACATTGACAAGGTCGCAGAGACCAGTGAGTTGACGCGCCGCCAGCTTACCTTCTGAGGTAGGACAGCATCAGGTGCGGTATGTGGTTTCAGGGGAGGGGGCTTTGCAGAGCCTGCAGTTAGTTTAAAAACATATACATGTGATTCTTAGTATTGATTATTGATCACACATATTTTAACATTTAAATCTGTTTGTTCAGATTTCAGAGCTTTTATTTGTATCTTATGCGTAAGTAGCCCTTTGGGATTGCTTTTAGCAATGAAAGGTGCTTCATAATAATAATAATACATGTTATTTCTATAGCGCTTTTCTTGAACCCAAAGATGCTTTACATTTGGGAAGAGGGTAGACAAAAAAAAAAAAATAAAAAAAAAAATACATTATATAATAATAATACAATTAATAATACAATTTATTATTATTATTATTAGATGATAAAATAGGTTAGAACAATGTTCACGTCTCTGATCAGAGAAAGCCAGATTCAGACTTCTGCTGAGCTGAAGTTTCTGAGCTGAAGAAACTGAACTGAATTGTTGCAGCATTGCATAGTGGCTGAAGCGTCTCAATCCTTTGCAGACTTTTAGGCAGCATGATATCTTCTAAGAATCCTTGTGACTCGTATGGAGGGGCACACGTTGATGAGAGAGGACATGGCATTAGGAGAGAGTGTTCACATAGAGGATGGATACGGATAGCTCCTGTTTATATGGATGGGATTTAATATGATAGTTTTTCAGAATGAACAAAAACAACACGGCAGCTTGAACAGGTTTCACTACAGGTAGATATTAATAAGAATGACATTATACATTTGTTTCAATGTACAGTTCTGTTTCATATGGGGGTTTTCCATGGAGATGAGTTACGTGTCTGAGTCTCCGTGTAAAGATACCATCTCTTTGCACACAGTGCTGACATGTTATGGTTCCATGGTAAGCACTCTGGACTCTGAATCCAGCGATCCGAGTTCACTACAAGACCACACATATGAGCGAGTCAGTTAAAAACATTTGGTTTGTTTTGTGATGATCTTTTACCCTCAGCAAATAGTGTAGAAGGAATGTTTTAATTAAACATCCTAATTTGTTCGGAGTCCAAAGGAAAGAGAATATGCGGTTAACATAAGCAGTCATGCATTGATTCTGCATCGATTCAAGATAGCTCAGAAAACCCAAAAAGCAATCAATCCTGCCGACCCCATGTTCTGGATTGGCAGGTGGCTCTGGGAAGCGGAGCGGAGAAACACGAGAGCAGCAAAGCATGCTCATAACAGATCGATGGTCCCTGAGTGAGGAAGAAATAGAGCTCAGTGCTCTGTGAGTCAAAGTAAATATATCCGTAACGAAAGTTAGCCTCTGGTGACACGAGGGAAACCACAGCAGTCAGACAAACACGCGAGTGACTCAGAGGCCACGAGTCGGTGCGTGTGGTGTTCAGGGAAAGCCGTAGCAAAACAGTTGTAGACAGCGAGTGTGGTGTTTGCTGGGCTGGCCCGGAGGAGAAAGCAGAGTGATATGGAATAGCAGTCGAGAGGGAAAAGAAACAGGGCATTGTGTGGGAGGCGGCGGAATAACAATGTAGGAAAGGCCAGTTTCTTTTCTGCTAATAGTTTGAAACGTCAGGTGATCGTAAAAGAAGTCGGTTCGGCTGCAGACAAGACGAGCTGAGCAATGACTGCTATTCAGCTCGGATACGAGGCCATCTCTTTGCAGTTTCTTTGAACACATACAACTTTCAATCTTTATATCCCTTCAGCTTAGACATGTTTTAACCAGAGCCAGAGCCCTGAGCCTGTTTTTCAGAAGTTCTGCACTGCATATCACTTCCCTGATGTGGAGAAGTTGGTGGAAATGGCCACTTTTTTCAACAACCGTTGGAGAGCACCACGGCGTGTCGGTGCAATAGATGGAAGCCACATCCCTATTTTAGCACCAGAACATTATCCCAAGGACTATGATAACAGAAAATATGGCATGCTGTTGTTCTACAGGCTGGTGTTGATGGCAGGGCGATGTTCTGGGACGTGTGTGTTGGCGACCCAGGTAGTGTACATGATGCTAGAGTGCTAACACAATCCAATCTTTGGGTGGCTATCAGTGATGGCGTGTTGCTAGGCAACACCAAATGGCCATCTCTGGCTGTGATGTGGGACATTACCTGATTGGTGACCCAGCCTATCCAACGCAAAGATGGAATGAAACCATGTTCGGACACCGGGAGACTGAGCCCTGAACGGCACACCTACGATCAGAGGCTGAGCAGCGCCCGGGCGGCTGTTGAGAGGCGTTTGGAAGGCTAAAAGGAAGATGGAGGTGCCTCCGCTATATATATTTAATTTATATAGCGCTTCTCATCTGCCAAGACAAATCTCGAAGTGCTTCACAACAAGGGATACTGATACACTTTGAGAGATTAAACAAATAATTGTAATAATAATAAGAAATCAAAATATAAAATAGAGTACAAAAATAGAAGTCGGAGATAGCGATAAAATGGCAGTACTCCAGGTGTACCGTGCTCACAGTTTATTGGAAGGCCGAAAGAAGAGGGTCTTAAGGCCGGGTTTGAAGACCTCGGTGGAGCTGGAGCTCACCAAAATAATGACAGTGACTTGCTGTGTACTGCACAACATATGTGAGGAACATAGCGACACCTTCACTGAATATCGCCATGAAGTTTGAGTACGACCACCCGCTTTCCAGAGAACGAGAAGAAGGAGCTGACGTTAGATCTGCTTTGGAGTATTTCAACATGGGGACCACTAATATTACTGCAGTCAAACCTGATCTATTTTGTATCATGCCTCTTACAATAAAATCACTGGATCAGACTTGAATTGTGTTTTATTTTGTATACAAATCACAGAATGTAGATAAACAGGTATGAACAATGTTCTTATAAAATACCCAAAAGGTTTAGGGTCTCCAGCCTTTCTTCCTCTGAGAGCTACATGTATTCACATCGCACTCATCGGTTGCTACTTTTGCAAACTTGTGAAATTGCAATACCCAAAGCTTATCAAAATAAAACGTGTGTGTTGTGTGTGTGTGTGTGTGTGTGTGTGTGTGTGTGTGTGTGTGTGTGTGTGTGTGTGTGTGTGTGTGTGTGTGTGTGTGTGTGTGTGTGTGTGTGTGTGTGTGCAGTCGCCTGAGCTGCCGTGTGTGCAGCCAGCTGTGCTCAACATGCATCAGGGATTGGTCGCTCTCTCTGTGGATGGGTTTAGTGCTGACCTCAGCTCTGTGTCATGTGTGCTAAAAGGGCACAGGACATACGAGTCGTTTCCTTCACTGAGATTTATGTCAGTATTTTATATCTGACTTCTTTCTAAAGATAATAGGAATAACATAAATGGAGCTCCAGCTTGGCAGACACGTTTATCTTCGATAACACAGGTAACCATTTCATTGTGTTTAAAGAATGCATGGCAGAATCAGATACGCGTCGTTCATCAGTGTTTAAGTTCAATAACGCGATAATACCTATCATCCACCTCTGTTTTAGTTCAGTGTCTTATCGTAGTGACATTATAGTCTGCAGTTGATCACTGGACAAATACAATGTAATAAGACATGACTTTTGACTTGTGTTTATTTTACATACAAAGTCTGGACAATATTCGCACTGTATATAATATAATTAAGTGTATTTAAAAAAGAATGTACACAAAAAAGTGTGGAGAACATACTGTATATACTATAACTCTAAAGGTCATTGCTTGCTGTTGGTCTCCATCTCCTCCACCATCCTGTGAACAAGCCGAGCACTTGGCTGTTCTGCTCGATTCCGCTCTGCTAAAGCAGTTCTGTTGAAACCCCGTAGGAACTCGGGTCTCCTGCACCTCCTGAAGCATCGCCCGGGTCTGCTCCAAGAGCTCTTCGTCCCTGGCTCTTCTCCATTAACAAGACGACGAATCCCGCTTCCTTTTAGCTACAAGGGAACACTAATAATGAAGTCAACGCCGTATTCATTGATCTATGAGGTGTACATTATCTACTGTGTAATGAAATGTCTTATTGTTATTATGGCTGCAGTTGCATAACTTGAACAACTACTACAATGCCATGCTGAATGGCAACAGGGAACAGTATTACCATTATCACAATGTCACAATTCACCCCAAGTATTCAAAAGTCCAAAAATACTCACCTTAAAGGTCTAGACAACCTTCATCGTATCTTCAAACTTCATTCAAAGGCTCTTTAAAGAATAGCTGCAGAACAGGTTTAGTTTAGTCAATTTATTGAACATGTCAGAAACAAAAACATATAACAATAATATATATATATTCTCTTTTTTTCATTTTTTTCACTCAGATTAATAATTATAACAAAGTACCAAAAAAAACTATAATAACAGGAAACATCATTTAGCACCGTGCATGGTCTCTGGACGGTCTGACTTCAGAGTGGCAGAAGAGCTTCCCTCCTCAAAGTGCTCAGTGCTCTTCTGTCAGCAGCTGACTGGCAACTCGTGTATTTTAATCCTTTTAGATCTCCCCGCCGCCTTTGATTCCGTAGATCATTACATTTTAATTGAGTGTCTGAAAGTAAAATGGACCCATAGCCAGACACCTCACGTAATCACAGTGCACCCAAACCACCAGCAGCAGCTCTGTCTGCAGGAAACTTCGCTTTGATAATAATCTCAACTTCAGAGAGCGTGTTCAAGTAACTGTCACATCTTGGTTAACCGAGTCGGGGCAGAATCTTTAAAGGTCCGTGTCCTGCTTCTCTGGTTCTGACCCGTCCCCTCGTGTTCTGGAGCTTCTGACCCGTCCCCTCGTGTTCTGGAGCTTCTGACCCGTCCCCTCGTGTTCTGGAGCTTCTGACCCGTCCCCCTCTGTGTTTCTGGAGCTTCTGACCGTCCCCCTCGTGTTCTGGAGCTTCTGCATGTGAACGCTCTGCAGAGTCAAAACCCTCAAAGTGCCCCCTGTCGCGAGTAAACCTCTGACTCAGAGAAGACCCGTCTGCTGCCCCAGAACGCCTCGCTGGACATTTCTCTCTTCTTCCGGTACAGTGACGTATTTTGGTACGTTACGTTACGTTACATCCGGAGCCGTTACGTTTGGGACCTGCCTGTGATAGTCTTGTGAAGACCACGGTGAACACACATGCAAGATATTCATGAATCCCCACGTGCATCCTGCAGGTAAGCATGCACACACATTTTGCACTTTTACTTTCAGTTTATAGTAGTGTGGCTCAACCGAAGAACACGTGCTAGAATTCTGTTAGATGCTAGCTAGTAGCAACAGGACTTCTCATCGGATAAGAGACTTAATGCGGACACTTTTGATGTGAAGTAGCCTCCGCTCTACGTACGTATGCCGTCCGTGAGCTTCTCCCATATAAAGAGAGCTACTGGCTACCTCACGAAACGCTTTGACCGAATTATATTCTTTTATGTTGTTACTGTTATGCTGTGTTCGTTATTCTCGCGTCCAGGTAAGAAGCTTAAAAAGGAGACTAAATGGAGTCTCCGAGAAGGTTCAAAATTGATACTTTAATAAAAGCGCGGTAATGTTACAAGCAGGATATTGTTCAGTCAGGAGAGAAAGTCTGCAGCTTCCTCTCCCTTGGTGGCCGTGCAGAAGAGAGCTCACAAGCATTCGTCCTTCCCGCTTGCTGACTGTTGGCTCCTCCTCTCTGGGAGCTGTAGTGCCGTAGGGGACTTCCCCCCTCGTTCGTGTCCGATATCGCGTTAAACAGAGGATTTCCACATTTTACATTCATTGCTTACTTCCACATGCCTTTCTCCTCCTTATCTCTTTCATAACTTTATATGTATACATGTTAACGGCGTCAATAGCCACTTTAATGATACTAATGGGCGGTAGTCCCGGATGTCGTCATGAAGGATTTTCAGAATAAAAGCTTGGTATTGAGAACTTTCGGTTTTTTCCAGAATAAAATAGCATTTAAACTGACGGTATGTTTAAGGTACATTATGCCATAAAACATTGATTTTAATTTCTAAACATTACTTATTTGGTAACACAACATTACGCGTTTACATCCCAGGGTTTAATTGTACAGTCTAGTTGTTGTGGTGAGCATCTGCCGGGCTGGTGGAATCGGTATGCTCTCTTCCTTCTGTGTCCTTCCTCTCCTGTCACCTATGACCTCTTTATATATATATACCCGGTGCAGCTAAACCCCGCCACCAAGTGTTCAAAATAATATTGCAGTATACGTATAACTTAAATAAACTGACACACCAACCACACCCATAACACCTACACACCGGCCCCTACTTGGCTTTAGTATGAAAACAAAACAATTACCAATAGATAATAAAGGAGCTATCCAAAATAAAATGGTGTGTCTGTGTTGGTATGTAACTCTTAAAGTCTTTGTGGTATGTATGTCCTCAGCTTCTGGAGCAGACGTATCTTCGTTATTGGTAAGCTGAAGGTACCTGAAGACGATACAAAGCTAACGCCGAATACCTTTCGGTCATGTTTTAACTTGTGTAATGGTTAATACACTAATATTTGGGTATACACACATTGACTTTCATATCCTTGAAAAAGCAACATTTATTTGTATTTATCTCAATTAACGGTAGTTTTTACGGCACGTTACTAATTATTCATAAAACGCTGTTAAAGGTATTGTCATGTATTTGACCTACCTTGCTTTGTCTGCTGACTGACAGATGCTTTGATCAATGTCTCTGATGTGCTTCGCGGGCCTGTCGGGGATGTACCACTGTCCACGGACCAACCACTTCATAACTAAAACCGTCATTTCACCGGATTCGACCACTTTAACGCATCAGTTCAGTTGTCTGTGCAACAATCTGAGTATAACGACCTCGTTGATGAACCCTTGCACTGTCACCAAATACTCAAGCCCTGTGGTCAGGTCCAGGATTGGCACCAGGGTGCAGGAGGTGTGAGGAGGGCCTTGCCTTCCTCCTCCAAATGGCCTGGCACTATGAGTGGGGCATATATGGCCGTGTTCTTTCCAGTGAGCATCTGGTATGAGCAATGGACTTGACTTGGACGTATGAGCAAAGGTCAATCCAGAACGTAAACATCCAAGATGGCAGTGCAGCTGAAGATTCTGTAAGGAGCCTTCGACGCGTCATCTTCATCTAATAACATGTAAGCAACCCATTTGCATCCGATACCGTGACACCATGCAAAGTATCAATGTTTTCTAACCTGGAAACGGGTCATGGCTTTTATACATGGAGCATTATTTCCACTTCTCTCTTCACTTGATGTCTTTGTCTGTTCATGCACACATATAGTGTTCCAACATGTTGTTGCTCTATTAACACATGTATCATCTCTGTTTGCCCAGCTTCCCTGCCTCTCTGCCTCATGGAAGAAAGGCATGTCAGGGCAGGGGTCGGCAGCCCGCGGCTCTTTCAGCCTCTGCTCCGGCTCCCTGAGCTTGGACAAAAATAAGAAGGGAATAAAATATTTGTAGGACTATTTATATTTTCATTAGGCTAGGTATGTTGTATTTTGAGGTGATACTGTGACACATAAATAAAAAACAAAACGGTTTTAATTAGGTAAACTAAAATATGCGTCCTGCTCCGGTCCCGCGCCAGCGCCTTTTGCTGCAGGCGAATAACCTGACCCCGGCTCGATGAGCGAACTATGGAGACATCAAAGAAAAGACAAGTACCGGAGCAGCAGACGGTTTAATTCTGCGTGGACAGAGTTATCTGCTTTCACAGCGAGCGATGCTGGCTGACCGGGATGTCTGATATGTGGAGAGAAGTTGTCAACGGTGCCGCAGCCTTTACATATCGAGGAACAACACGGAGAGGAAGCCAGCTGACGACCTTCAGGCATCATTCAATCCGTCAACTCTTTCTAGGGTGCAGCTGTGTTTGATTTATTTCAAAGTGGGCCTGTGTATTTTTATATTCTCCTTATAAGAGTTCTTTGTTCATTATTAGAGGTTAACAGTTTTATATCATGTAATAAATATAAATGCAAAAAACTGTAGTTTTTGTCTATGATATAACAATATATACAACTTTATTGTAAACGCTTTTAAATGTGCTATATAAACAAAACTTGATTTGATTTATAAGCTATCAAGCTATGGATATATCCATTTAACACAGTATCTATGTTTATTATAACATTGTTCTGCGTGTCAAAATGAAAGACAACCCACACACCTATCAATCATCAAACCGTGGGGTCTGAATTCATTACGTGTTGATTTCTATCAACGGGGAGTACTTCAGGAAAGTCGACAGAGGGGGGGGGGGGGGGGGGGCTAGTGGAGTACTTCAGGAAAGTCGACAGAGGGGGGGGGCTAGTGGAGTACTTCAGGAAAGTCGACAGAGGGGGGGGGGGGGGGGGCTAGTGGAGTACTTCAGGAAAGTCGACAGAGGGGGGGGGGCTAGTGGAGTACTTCAGGAAAGTCGACAGAGGGGGGGCTAGTGGAGTACTTCAGGAAAGTCGACAGAGGGGGGGGGCTAGTGGAGTACTTCAGGAAAGTCGACAGAGGGGGGGCTAGTGGAGTACTTCATGAAAGTCGACTGTTACAACCTTCCAAAGGCTGGAACAAACAGGGAGGCCACACAGAGTTTAATGCCAAATATATATTTATTTAACAGATTGTTGAAGAACACCTCTGATGTATAATGTGGTAAGAATCAGCCTGTCAGTAGTGTGAGCAGTGTGTGAGTGTGTGGAAGGGTGTTGTAACATGTTGGAGGGTGCATCAAACCTAACACAGGCTGTAGGCTGAGGTTGCTCCAGCATGCCAGGATCTGAATCAGAGAGCTTGATCCTTGCAGCTGGGAAACCTTTATACTTTCTGGTGGCTCCGCCTCTAGATGGGCGGGCACAAACAGGACGACACTCCCAGTACCTGCCAGAGGACAGCAAGGCAGGGAGCACAGCCAGGCAGAAGGGGGGAGGGGTCGTCACACCCCCTCCCTTAAAATGGAGGACCCACTAAGATCCTCCAACCTGAGGCACAAAAACACAACCACCAAACACAATAGACACAACAAAAGTTAACCTTCAAATGTTCGTACAACCTGCAAGCACATCTGTAGCCTCTTGCTCAACCCCTCAGCAACTTTGGTACCTAAGAAGCATTCTAAGAGAGGGCAAAACAGAAAAAACAGACACCCCTGCAGGGAGAAAAACACTAGTTAACCTAGGAGGTTATAGCCCTGGACATGGCATCCGCCACTGTATTATCCACACCTTTGACATGCCTAATGTCCAGATGAAAAGGCTGGAGGAAGAGACACCAACGCATAAGGCGTTGATTTGGATTCTGGAGCGAGTGCAGAAAGGTTAGGGGGTTATGATCTGTATAGACCACCAAGGGCCCAACTCCACTCCCAACATACACCTCAAAATGCTTTAACGCCCAGATGAGTGCCAGTGCCTCCTTTTCAATGATAGAATAGTTCAATTGATGAGAGTTACATTTCTTAGAGAAGAAACTTACCGGGCATTCAGAGCCGCTCTCATCAACCTGCGCGAGTACAGCCCCAGCTCCAACCTTACTAGCATCCACATGAAGAATGAAGGGCTGGTCCATCTGGGGAGCTGCTAGGACAGGAGCCGAGCACAACACAGTTTTCGCAGCCTCAAAAGCCTGTTGACATCGAGGAGACCATTCAAACTTGACCTTAGGACTGAGAAGAGAGGTGAGGGGCGCAACCACCGTAGAGAAATTCTGACAGAACCCACGATAGTACCCCACCATGCCCAGAAAACGAGAAAGTTCTTTTCTGGTTGTGGGAACAGGGAACCGGTCAATTGCCAGCACCTTTGCCCTCACTGGCTTAACCTGTCCTTGGCCAACTACTTTACCCAGGTAGGTGACTGTTGCCTTAGCAAACTCACACTTTGCCAAGTTAACGGTCAGACAAGCCCAGGCAAGACGTTCAAACAGCGCATTAATGTGTTGGAGATGTTCCTCCCAAGTGTCACTGTATACCACAACATCATCCAGATACACAGCACAGACCTGACACCACCTGGTTCATCAGGCGTTGAAACGTGGCTGGGGCATTTCGTAACCCAAATGGCATTACGGTGTATGAGTACAACCCACTGGACGTGATAAATGAGGCGATCTCCCTAGCTCTTGCCGTTAACGGGACCTGCCAGTAACCCTTTAGCAGGTCAAATTTAGTGACAAACTTAGCAGAACCGACCTGGTCCACACAGTCCTCCATGCGAGGGAGTGGAAACGAGTCAGGTTTGGTCACTAAATTCACCTTGCGGAGATCAGTACATGGTCTAAATGTACCATCTGGTTTCGTAACCAGCAAACAAGGAGAAGACCAACTAGAAGCACACGGCTCAGCAATGTTATTCTCCAGCATATACTTAACTTCTGCCTCTAAATGCTCTCGTTTGTCCGGAGACATGCGGTAAAAACGCTGTCGTACCGGTTTAGCATCACCCACCTCAATATCGTGTTCTATAAGGTGGGTGCGAGATGGAGTGTCTCCAAACAGGCAGGGGTAGTTTTTAACTAGATCGACCAACTCTGTGCGCCGCGGTTCGGTTAAATGACCCAGCATTCCACCCAGATTAGCCAGTGACTCCGAATTCTTAAGCCGTCCTCTCAACAGACCATCATCTGGGGAATACTCCTCTTCAACCGTAACCCCTGCCCCCACATCCAGAGATGGTGACGGGTGACCCACTGTCACCACTGCAGCATCTGAGGAAACAGAACAAACCACACCTGGCACAGGTTTACGGGAAAAATACGGTTTTAGCAAGTTTATATGGCAAAACTGCACCGACTTCTTCCGGTCAGGGGTCGCTATCAAATAGTTGAGGTCTGACAACTTCTTGGACACTGTATAAGGGCCAGAGAACTTGGCCTGAAACGGGGAGCCAACTACAGGCAGCAATGCTAAAACCTGATCCCCAGGACTCAACTCACAAAGTTCTGCACGTCGATCATAGAGGCTTTTCATTTTAGTTTGAGTAGACTGTAGCTTTTCTCTTGCCATTTGATTAGCCCGATACAAGCGGTGTTTGAAACCATGGACATAGTCTATCAAACTTGACGGGGCCTTCTTGGCTTGCCAATCCTCGTGTAGGGTGGCCAACGGGCCCCTTACATTGTGACCAAAAACCAGGTCATTAGGGCTAAAACCTAAACTCCCCTGTGAAACCTCCCTTGCCGCCAGCATCAACCAGGGTAACCCTTCTTCCCAGTCACCTTCCAACTCCGTACAATATGAACGGAGGAGAGACTTCAAGGATTGGTGGAACCTCTCAAGTGCTCCCTGGCTCTGAGGATGATAGGCACTTGACTGTGAATGTTTGATATTCAACTGCTGTAACACCTCGGCAAACAACTTTGAAGTGAAGTTAGTCCCCTGATCTGACTGGATGATCTTCGGGAGACCAAAAATAGTTATAAATTGTGTCAGTGCTTTTACAACTGACACAAGTCTAGGGGTATGATTCTTGCTTGGGGTGCGAGAGGTCCCGGGTTCAGATCCCGGACGAGCCCCCACTTGTTACAACCTTCCAAAGGCTGGAACAAACAGGGAGGCCACACAGAGTTTAATGCCAAATATATATTTATTTAACAGATTGTTGAAGAACACCTCTGATGTATAATGTGGTAAGAATCAGCCTGTCAGTAGTGTGAGCAGTGTGTGAGTGTGTGGAAGGGTGTTGTAGCATGTTGGAGGGTGCATCAAACCTAACACAGGCTGTAGGCTGAGGTTGCTCCAGCATGCCAGGATCTGAATCAGAGAGCTTGATCCTTGCAGCTGGGAAACCTTTATACTTTCTGGTGGCTCCGCCTCTAGATGGGCTGGCACAAACAGGACGACACTCCCAGTACCTGCCAGAGGACAGCAAGGCAGGGAGCACAGCCAGGCAGAAGGGGGGAGGGGTCGTCACACCCCCTCCCTTAAAATGGAGGACCCACTAAGATCCTCCAACCTGAGGCACAAAAACACAACCACCAAACACAATAGACACAACAAAAGTTAACCTTCAAATGTTCGTACAACCTGCAAGCACATCTGTAGCCTCTTGCTCAACCCCTCAGCAACTTTGGTACCTAAGAAGCATTCTAAGAGAGGGCAAAACAGAAAAAACAGACACCCCTGCAGGGAGAAAAACACTAGTTAACCTAGGAGGTTATAGCCCTGGACATGGCATCCGCCACTGTATTATCCACACCTTTGACATGCCTAATGTCCAGATGAAAAGGCTGGAGGAAGAGACACCAACGCATAAGGCGTTGATTTGGATTCTGGAGCGAGTGCAGAAAGGTTAGGGGGTTATGATCTGTATAGACCACCAAGGGCCCAACTCCACTCCCAACATACACCTCAAAATGCTTTAACGCCCAGATGAGTGCCAGTGCCTCCTTTTCAATGATAGAATAGTTCAATTGATGAGAGTTACATTTCTTAGAGAAGAAACTTACCGGGCATTCAGAGCCGCTCTCATCAACCTGCGCGAGTACAGCCCCAGCTCCAACCTTACTAGCATCCACATGAAGAATGAAGGGCTGGTCCATCTGGGGAGCTGCTAGGACAGGAGCCGAGCACAACACAGTTTTCGCAGCCTCAAAAGCCTGTTGACATCGAGGAGACCATTCAAACTTGACCTTAGGACTGAGAAGAGAGGTGAGGGGCGCAACCACCGTAGAGAAATTCTGACAGAACCCACGATAGTACCCCACCATGCCCAGAAAACGAGAAAGTTCTTTTCTGGTTGTGGGAACAGGGAACCGGTCAATTGCCAGCACCTTTGCCCTCACTGGCTTAACCTGTCCTTGGCCAACTACTTTACCCAGGTAGGTGACTGTTGCCTTAGCAAACTCACACTTTGCCAAGTTAACGGTCAGACAAGCCCAGGCAAGACGTTCAAACAGCGCATTAATGTGTTGGAGATGTTCCTCCCAAGTGTCACTGTATACCACAACATCATCCAGATACACAGCACAGCCAGCAAGACCTGACACCACCTGGTTCATCAGGCGTTGAAACGTGGCTGGGGCATTTCGTAACCCAAATGGCATTACGGTGTATGAGTACAACCCACTGGACGTGATAAATGAGGCGATCTCCCTAGCTCTTGCCGTTAACGGGACCTGCCAGTAACCCTTTAGCAGGTCAAATTTAGTGACAAACTTAGCAGAACCGACCTGGTCCACACAGTCCTCCATGCGAGGGAGTGGAAACGAGTCAGGTTTGGTCACTAAATTCACCTTGCGGAGATCAGTACATGGTCTAAATGTACCATCTGGTTTCGTAACCAGCAAACAAGGAGAAGACCAACTAGAAGCACACGGCTCAGCAATGTTATTCTCCAGCATATACTTAACTTCTGCCTCTAAATGCTCTCGTTTGTCCGGAGACATGCGGTAAAAACGCTGTCGTACCGGTTTAGCATCACCCACCTCAATATCGTGTTCTATAAGGTGGGTGCGAGATGGAGTGTCTCCAAACAGGCAGGGGTAGTTTTTAACTAGATCGACCAACTCTGTGCGCCGCGGTTCGGTTAAATGACCCAGCATTCCACCCAGATTAGCCAGTGACTCCGAATTCTTAAGCCGTCCTCTCAACAGACCATCATCTGGGGAATACTCCTCTTCAACCGTAACCCCTGCCCCCACATCCAGAGATGGTGACGGGTGACCCACTGTCACCACTGCAGCATCTGAGGAAACAGAACAAACCACACCTGGCACAGGTTTACGGGAAAAATACGGTTTTAGCAAGTTTATATGGCAAAACTGCACCGACTTCTTCCGGTCAGGGGTCGCTATCAAATAGTTGAGGTCTGACAACTTCTTGGACACTGTATAAGGGCCAGAGAACTTGGCCTGAAACGGGGAGCCAACTACAGGCAGCAATGCTAAAACCTGATCCCCAGGACTCAACTCACAAAGTTCTGCACGTCGATCATAGAGGCTTTTCATTTTAGTTTGAGTAGACTGTAGCTTTTCTCTTGCCATTTGATTAGCCCGATACAAGCGGTGTTTGAAACCATGGACATAGTCTATCAAACTTGACGGGGCCTTCTTGGCTTGCCAATCCTCGTGTAGGGTGGCCAACGGGCCCCTTACATTGTGACCAAAAACCAGGTCATTAGGGCTAAAACCTAAACTCCCCTGTGAAACCTCCCTTGCCGCCAGCATCAACCAGGGTAACCCTTCTTCCCAGTCACCTTCCAACTCCGTACAATATGAACGGAGGAGAGACTTCAAGGATTGGTGGAACCTCTCAAGTGCTCCCTGGCTCTGAGGATGATAGGCACTTGACTGTGAATGTTTGATATTCAACTGCTGTAACACCTCGGCAAACAACTTTGAAGTGAAGTTAGTCCCCTGATCTGACTGGATGATCTTCGGGAGACCAAAAATAGTTATAAATTGTGTCAGTGCTTTTACAACTGACACAAGTCTAGGGGTATGATTCTTGCTTGGGGTGCGAGAGGTCCCGGGTTCAGATCCCGGACGAGCCCCCACTTGTTACAACCTTCCAAAGGCTGGAACAAACAGGGAGGCCACACAGAGTTTAATGCCAAATATATATTTATTTAACAGATTGTTGAAGAACACCTCTGATGTATAATGTGGTAAGAATCAGCCTGTCAGTAGTGTGAGCAGTGTGTGAGTGTGTGGAAGGGTGTTGTAGCATGTTGGAGGGTGCATCAAACCTAACACAGGCTGTAGGCTGAGGTTGCTCCAGCATGCCAGGATCTGAATCAGAGAGCTTGATCCTTGCAGCTGGGAAACCTTTATACTTTCTGGTGGCTCCGCCTCTAGATGGGCGGGCACAAACAGGACGACACTCCCAGTACCTGCCAGAGGACAGCAAGGCAGGGAGCACAGCCAGGCAGAAGGGGGGAGGGGTCGTCACACGACAGAGGGGGGGGGCTAGTGGAGTACTTCAGGAAAGTCGACAGAGGGGGGGGGGCTAGTGGAGTACTTCAGGAAAGTCGACAGAGGGGGGGGGGCTAGTGGAGTACTTCAGGAAAGGCGACAGAGGGGGGGGGGCTAGTGGAGTACTTCAGGAAAGTCGACAGAGGGGGGGGGGCTAGTGGAGTACTTCAGGAAAGTCGACAGAGGGGGGGGGGCTAGTGGAGTACTTCGTGACCACAGAGTGTGAACGTTGTGATCAGCTGTTTGAGCGCAGTTCTCCAGTGGGGGGGGGGAGTCTCCCTCCGCAGCCGGTTGGCGTAGTGTTGGCACAGTTCCGTTGTACAGACCGACGTTAACAGCAGCCTGTCTGTGCACACGGAGACCGACTCTGTCGTCCGGTGATCGAACCGCCTTCTGGAAAAGCTTCACAAGTACGTCGGTACGCAAATGCGCTTTGTGACACAAGTGACGGTACGCATTTCAGATTACGCACATAACCTGCGTACCAGTTATGTGCACCCCTGTACTACAGCAAGAGTATTCTCCGCCGGGACTTCCTGCAACAACACCACGCCGTTATCAAAGATGTTCTATTGAGAAGACGATCACTACGTGACAAAAGTTTTCAAAACCGTGGCTACTGAAATCAATCTGACTAACTGCTGTCTGTGCAATTTACTCCGCGCGAGTTGGCAGACTTTATTTAGCTTACTTTAACATCATGTCTCATGGTGGGGCTGAGCCATGTCTTGGTATGGGTGTAGCCTACCCCAGCCATACCCTGGCGCTGCCACTGGTGGCACGTATGGGGCGGGCCATTCTGCACATGCGTTAAATGCGTTCAATATTTTAACGCAATTATTTAAAAAAATGAATTACCGCCGTTAACGCGATCATTTTGACAGCACTAGTTAAAACCTTTAAATATTAAGAGTACATAGACATTAGGGGGAAAGTAGAAGGTCAATGATAGAAATATAGAATAGAAAATATCAAGAAGATACTGTAGTGATCTCTACAATAAAACAGTTTAGTGCAGGACGTCCAAAGATATTAACAGGAGGATGTGCAAACAGACAAACTAGGCTTTATTCAAACATTAAAGAATACTTTAAGTTAAGGTCTTCTTGAATAAGAAAAACATGTTGGGGTTATCCACAGAAACATATGAAGTCTGACAAAGTACTTAATGTCCAATATATTGCATAGTTTATTTTGGCACTTGACAATCACCTTCCCTGACTTTGAGTCAGGTGTAACTAAAGTCTGCTTTAAGGGTTGTTTATATTTCACATTAATCAGAATCTGCAGAGGAACTACAATACATGTAGTAGAGTAAAAATACCAGGTTAACCTCTGAACTGTAGTGGAGGAGAACAAAGTAGTATGCTGCTGTAACAAAAACATTTCCCAACTTGGGATCAATAAAGTATATCTTATCTTATCTTAAGATGATCGATGGCTGCTGCCATATTTTCAACATGTGCCTTTGAACCTCGACAAGTGCATGTTTCCGGCTCATCCATGAACAACAGGAGGGGTCCCAGACATAAGACCAGGGCCTCATTGATAAAGGGATATACGCTCAAAAGATGGCGTACGCCAGTTTCTACGCAATGTTTGCGATTTATAAAATACTAACTTGACGGGAAAACGTGCGGTCCTCCACGCAAACTCTGACCCATGCGTACGCACTAAGCACAGCAACGGGAGAGACGAGAAACTGCGACCCCGTTGGCAGAAGGAAGGATGGAGAGAAATGTGTGGAAATAATACCATGAATAAAATGTTACCTCTCATTTATCAGATATGAAGAATTCACTTTCAAACATCGATTAAAGCCAATCTTAAAATTATTAAACAAACACCTGTTTGAGACTCCTCCGTGCACACACACACACACACACACACACACACACACACACACACACACACACACACACACACACACACACACACACACACACACACACACACACACACACACACACACACACACACACACACACACACACACACACACACACACACACACACACACACACACACACACACACACACACACACACACACACACACACACACCACCTGGAGAAATAAATAAATACGGATATGTTATTTAAAACCACCTCGATATGTTGTGTTAATGTTATGAAATGTTTTCTCATAAATGACGCCGTGTTGCTTTTCTACAGGTTGTAGATACGAGCATGGTTTTATATACTATCACGTTTAATCGTGTTTTATGCCGTTTGCCAAGACTTGATAAGTCGTTCGTAAAACACAGGAGGTCTGGAAACTAAGAACACCATGTGTGGTAGATTGTACAGCTGATATAACAAAACACATTAGTTGTATTTCCTCTAACTGGTGGATATAGGGTTGCTGCGGGGAGCGGGGGTTGAGACGCACAGGCTGCAGTGGAGACGCTGCGCACAGCTGATCGAGAAAACATAATTCAGATCCAGTCGTCATGACTACACTCCGGAGGGATTCCCCGATCATTTCTTACAGTCTCTCATCAAGGGGGGGGGTCTCCTGTCCCCGGTTCATACACACGGCCTGAGGAAGGCTAGGTGTATTGTTTTTGTCATGAACTTTTTTCGGGCCATTTATTTATTTATGTTGGTGACGATCCGACCTCCATGCTGCTCTATGATTTATCTCCACCTCCCCAAAGAACCAGAACCTGACACGGTGTGAGACGTCTGTTTGAGCTGTTCTGTCGTCATTCCCTGCTCTCCTTCCTGCAGTCAGTCAGGATGAATGAATGAATGAATGGGCGTTTCTTTGACTGTTTATAGGCACATCTGGGCGTTACGTGAAGCCCGCAAAAGCTGCACCGCATTTCGAGTCGGTTGTGATTTATAAATGGAAACCTGCGTAGGAAGTGCCGTACGCACTTTCCTCGCTGGTACGCAATGTTTGGTGAATCGGAAAATGTCAGAACATTTCTGTACCTATTTTTTGGATTTCTACTACGAAGCAACCTTCCCACGGGAATCCTACGCACAGCGTTATAAACGAGGCCCCAGCTGTTAAACAAAGCTCTTCTGACCTTAGCTGGCATGTGGGTATATATTAATGCTGCCCATTACGGGCACAAGCAATTTGCCTCTCCAACATCCAATCACAGAGCTTGAGGACTAATCACGGGATGTTGTAGTCCCAAACGATAGCTGAGGATTCTGGGTAGTGTAGTGTCTTCGGCCATCCTAAATTCCGAAAAAGACATTTGTTTCTCCGAATCGAAGGTTAAAAACACAAAAGCATTTTACACAATTTAAAGCAATCAATGTCGTGTAATCAACAAGGATAAACTGGTGTTTGTTAGTGGATGAGTAGTGCAGATATATCACTGTAATCATTTGACCGTGAGGGGAATACTTCCGGTTTGATTATGAAAATTTCGAGACCAGAAATACTGTTTTCACCCCGTGAGGGTTGACGCTAACTTTACATGGACGCTGCCGTCAATAGATATGAATAGGGGAAAGAGGTAGTATATAGATGTTCTCCTGGCGAGACCTCAAATCATCTTCGTAATATCTATCAATCTATAGATCCTACACTTCCACTGGACGTGGAGTCTAAAAGTACGATATTCACTTCTCGCTAGAAATCTAATCAAAAAGCGTTTTAATGGCCAAACTATCCTACAATTTAGGATTTTCCAGAGAAGGTTATTTGTGAATGTACGACCCTCCGGAGCGTTTGCAGTCAACGGGAGCATCAGCCCATATGCCGCAAATGGTTGTTTCTTACACGACCACTAGAGGTGCTAAACTTTTAAACCTGACTCTAGGACGTAATAAGCTGCTGAACAATCTATTTGGTAGTTTTTTGGAGGAGGACAGGCTGTTTGAGCTGTATACACTGCTGGAAAGAGGAGAGTCCTAGCTTTCTAATGATATCAGGATGCCCGTGTATCATTCCCCTCTCTCTCGTCGTCTGGGCGCTAAGAGAGGAGCCCTGAACCAGTGCAGCAGAGCCACTAGCAGCTGACTGTTGCTATCTTTAAACTATGCCACCAAAACATAATTTCAGCCAATCAGCGTCGTCAAATCTGATGGTCACAGGGCGCCTACGTCAGCACCCGGAGCAGTCTGTGAGTTGTTTGGACTCGTATCCAAGGAGACAAACAGGAAGCTGTCATTCACTCTGGAAGCTATCATTAGCAGCTAAGCTCAGTTTTTGACATAAAAATTGAATTATGGATTATCAATACTTTCTCAAAGTGACAGACACATTGGATTAAGCTATGGATTAACCTTCAGCCGCGTTTCTCGTTTCTGATCAGAACAACAGCTAAAGTGAGCATAGCTCCGTGTTGGCTACCTAAAGCTACGTCGTGTGACGTCTGTATCTGCTTCCCCTGTCGCGAGTTCTGACCGGTCAGTGATGAAACTTATACTTCTAGAATCTGTGGACTCTCAGCTTGTTAGCTAAGCTTGTTTGTGCATATCCGATAAGTATATCGATTGATTTATACCGAGAGTGCGTTAGCAATTTTTCGCTCAGGGCTCATTTAGACGCTTCTTGTGAGACTTGTGTTTTGTTTCGGTAAACATGGTTCATATCATCAGTTACCTGAGTTTCTTCCTGTTAAATGAGCAGGACGCATGAATAGTTTATTACATTTTAAGAAGCCCTGAGACACCGTTTCGGGGGGGGAAAGCCCCTTAACAGGTTCAATGGGAATTAAATCATTGTGAGTGTTCCCAAAGCCCCGGTGTTCTGCAGTGTGTGTGGGCCTGCTGTACTGTTGCACAGTTTATGCTGGAGAAACCATGTCCAGGACAAGGTGTTTGGAAGATTCATAGCTGAAGATTATGGAGGTATTGATCAGTCTTCTCATATTTTAAGCCTCAATTTGTCCGGGTCACATACATGTATATGCTGTGTTTTTACATGGACTTATCTGTAAACAAAAATAAATGTAATAGGTTGAATGTGAAAGTTACATATATATATAGTTTAGAGGCAGATTTCAGCCCTGATGTAACCTCCTTTGCATTAATACATGAAACTAATTACCATTAAGTCTTCGACATGCGCTCTAACAATTACGTTGTGGATGTTGTTGTTGTTGTTGTTGTTGTTGTTGTTGTTCCCTTTTCTTCTGCAATGGTATACTGGCACCCAACTGGAGAATTGGTTGTGGATGGAAAACAAGCATTTATTTGCATATTCTTTTGAAAATCTTGTCTAAACTTGGTTATAATTGCAGATACATGTGGACGATAACCTGGCCAGTCATTGCTGGCTCTTAACTTTTTCTTTTCTCAGCTAACTAGCTGGCAATGCAGAAAGGAAACGCCCCCAGTCTTAATCTTGACCAACCCATTGAAACAGCCGGACATGGCTAATAGCGGCATTCCCCAGGTTGGATCCCACTCAACGACACATGGCAAAACAAATCCCCCTTGTTCCCCTCAAGAGCCAATGGGTGCCTGGATAACATGGTGGTCTCAATGACGCGATCTTGAGCCTTTCCCTTCCGAGGTCACTTAATTGCCCTGACCAATTTGCTGCCCTAGGCAAGATTGTAGCTGCCCCCCCCCCCCAAATGCAGACACTTACACTTACTATGACTCGCGCGTGCATGGTTGTGGTGTATATTGTGTAACGTTGAAGTTAAAGCATCAATCTGGCGCACTGTGAGAGCACCATCAGGAGATCTACGGATACATCTCTCAACACGATGTGAAACAGAACTGTTCTTTTTCTTTATGGATACTTTACAAATCACTCTGCTTTCAAACTGTGTTCTTGTTTATTAATATCAACTTGTTTGTACTGTCATAGTATTTTATACCTGTTTTTCAGCTATTCTCTTATAACTATAATGATCATATAAAGGTGTGCCTTTGCCTCACTGAGCTGAGGTTATCAGAGCCTCTCAGTCTTTC
Source organism: Chaenocephalus aceratus (assembly GCA_023974075.1). Classification (NCBI taxonomy): domain Eukaryota; kingdom Metazoa; phylum Chordata; class Actinopteri; order Perciformes; family Channichthyidae; genus Chaenocephalus; species Chaenocephalus aceratus. The sequence continues at coordinate 47,946 of JAMFTG010001117.1, read as the reverse complement.
AGGGGAGAGCTCTCTAAAGCTCTCCCCCCCGCGGCCGCTCACACAGTCAATTCCAATGTTCATAAAAGCACACAGAAGCTGTGTACGTTTTTTGGGAGTTTGATTTAATTTAAATTAATTGTTATAATAACAATATCATATGAAAATATCCTTATATCATATTAGTTCATTGAATGTAATTATTTAACAAAAAACATTAATAACCATTTTGCCAAATAGTTAATTATTGGTCTCCTGCTTTCCAACTTGCAGCTTGGACGGACAGCTCATATTTGAACTGAGTCCTTTTCGGATCCTCTTTTGTGTAGCACAGGCACAGCCATTTCATTTTCTGCCAACGAACTGTTTGTCCCTCTGTGTCTTTGGTTCTGTTTCAGACCGTGTGTTGTAGGGCTGCGCAATTAATCGTATTTTAATCTCGATTACGATGTTGGCTTGCAACGAGGTCCACAGTTTCCCCGCAGCGAGCCCCCCTGTTGACAGTTCACGAGCGTGCCCCCTCAACTTCATTCACAGTCATCAATTAAGGACGCGCTTTACAGTGCCACCGCCTACTCAACCAGCTCGCAAGGACACAAAGATATAACACATGCCATCACATTCTACATAGCTAAAGACATGTGCCCAGCTAGCACGGTTAGCAACCAGGGGTTCAAGCAACTGGCTAACACTATGGACAAACGTTACGCGATGCCATCTCGGCATCATTTCACCAGATCTGCACTGCCTGCCCTGTATGACAAACGCCGTGGGGAATTTAAAAAAGATGTGGCTTCAGCTGAATACTTTGCAGTTGAGTTATACTTAAAGTTCAGGGTAATCAACTGTTAAAAAGATACTGTTCAAATTATTATTATTTTTTTTTTAAGTTCAATAAATGGATGTTTTCAAAGTCAATGAATAATCGTATTTAATAATCGTGATATCAATATTGACCAAAATAATTGTAATTATGATTTTTGCCATAATCGAGCAGCTCTAGTGTGTTGTGAGAAGGACTTGAAATCCAGAAGGTCACTGTGCCCAAGCTCAATCACCTTGTATGGCCTGTTCCTCCTTGCCATCCTCACAACAGTGTAGTACCCCTCCGAACTGTACACAGGCACTTTTTTTCTGTCGGTCTCAATGGCTGCATGGACACTGTCACATTCCATCTTGCTGTGTCCAGACTCCATGAATGTATGGTCAATAATGGAGATGGGCAAGGTGTTGACTGCATGGAGACACATGGCACTAAAACCAGCATTCCTGTTCTGCCCACCACATGTGTCAGAGTACAGCACCACATGCTCAGTACCTGAAAGAGTAGACAGATGCTGGAACATGCATGTGCTGATCTCTGATGAGTTGAATTCTCTGTAGAAGATGGATCTGTAGAAACTAAGTTTCCTTTGTCACTCAGCATTGACTTTGAATCCTGGATTATTTCATTCTCTTCATCAAGCTCTTCTGCATCTTGAAATAAGCTTAGTAACACTTCTTCAGCAGTGAAAAGCTTTCTTCTCATGGTTGACCGAGCTTGCTTACATTATGGTGTCAGCCATTTTGACTCAAGTGCAATCCAAAGGCTTTACCCATAATACATTTCTCAGGGCCAAAAGGGCCCCAAATAGTTCAGTGTGTTCTGTGTTAGGTCTTTTAGTTTTTGATGAATAACTCTGGATTGGTTTAGAATTCACATGCACCCTGTTGGCAGTAGAAAGAGCTCATCGAGAGCTTTCATTTGATATATAGAACTTATTTTTGACCAAAATGTCACTTACTGGTTCTCACCCCTCGAATTGCACACTCCCATTATTTAAAAAAAAAGAACAATTTCACATAAACCTCTGTTTTTTACTGGGGCTGGGGGGTTCAACTTGATTTGGGGGGGGGGGGTGTGCCATAGTTTATGGGCGCTGTACGTAATATAGGCGTAGTTCTGTTAGTATAAGATAATAAGACTTTGTTGATCCAAAATCGGGAAATTGTTTTGTTATGAAATTTAAAAAAAAATATATTTTTTTTTTTCTCCACAATTTCCGATGGGTCGATGCGCCCTTAGCATTCGCCTATACTGCCTATGCCGAGGGCCGGCCCTGGAGTTAATCAAATACGCTGTAATTATCACTTGTAGCGCGAAAGTGCTTAAATCTCACGTCACCAGTTAATGCGTCTGTCCTGTTGTTCATAGCGTCGAACTGCATCCTGTTGCATCTGATCTGCCATAAAAGCTGTCTGCTTGCTCGGTGTATGTCTCACTGGGGGGAAAGCCTTGAACTTGAAGCATCAGCTCAATTTGAAAGCTCTCAGTCTGTCAATATATTTGGAATGAAACGTGTTTAATTATAGCAGTGGAAATCAAATTGACCCAAATGTCTCCGTTAAGTGCAGTGGACTCCCTCACTCCTCTATCTCCTTCTCTCTAACAGCCATTTCCTGAGCGCCTCAAGAAAGTGCTTATAACCTATACCCCTGAGCCAAGGATATCTGTCACCCATTCAATTACCCTATTCGTCTCCCCCCCCCTCTCTGTCAGTCCCTTATCCAGCCCTGTTGTATTAAATCAAAGTTACATTCCAGGTGCTATCACTTTCTTATTCAAGCACACTGCCTCATTCTTACAACCCTCCTCGTTTTACTGTTCATATTAAGCATGAATCACATTTTGATATCCGCCCAAAAGTCTTAACTGCATCTGCCACCTTCTAAATCAGCCATCACACCTCTCCGTAATCCTAAGAGTTCCCACATCAGCACAAACAGTGACAGCGTGTGTTTTATTTTAAGATGTAGTGCATCCCATCAAATATCAGCGCTCGCCGGGGAGAGCAGTGCGAGCAGCTTTGCAGTCGCTGCTTGACAACGTGAGTGAGGACATTGGGTTGGACGGGCCGGTGTTTTCTCTTTGAAGGGGGCTTGTAATCAGCGTCGGGCTTCATTAGGATGAGCTGAGCTGGTGATGAATCACAAAGCGCCGTCGGGTTGGTTAAAGTTCATGCTCCGGTGTGTGTGCGGCACATGAGAGTATCAGCACAGACACACAGAAGACACGGCTTCAAAGGAGGCAACATGTGACGCGGAAGGCCAAAGACGTGATGACAGACTTTAGTCCCTGTGTCTCTTTGCAGGCATTTAGTGTCTTTGTAGTTGCTTTGTTTATCTTTATAATTGAATGAATGAAAACTTGATTACAGACTCAGGGTCCAGATAAAAGACATGACATATAATAAACTACATACACGGCATACAAAGAATTCATAGTTTAAGAACCATTTAAATCAGTGTCCTACAAAGAGACACCAATGTCTGCACAGCTGCGACTGGTAGCGTGTGCTAACCCTTGTGTTCCATAACCCTCGTGTTCGATACCCCTCGTGTTCGATACCCCTCGTGTTCGATAACCCTCGTGTTCTATAACCCTCGTGTTCGATGACCCTCGTGTTCGATAACCCTCGTGTTCGATGACCCTCGTGTTCGATGACCCTCGTGTTCGATGACCCTCGTGTTCGATGACCCTCGTGTTCGATGACCCTCGTGTTCGATGACCCTCGTGTTCGATAACCCTCGTGTTCGATAACCCTCGTGTTCGATAATGTTCGATAACCCTCGTGTTCGATAACCCTCGTGTTCGATAACCCTCGTTTTCGATAACCCGTATGTTCGATAATGTTCGATAACCCTTGTGTTCGATAACCCTCGTGTTCGATAACCCTCGTGTTCGATAACCCTCGTGTTCGATAACCCGTATGTTCGATAATGTTCGATAACCCTTGTGTTCGATAACCCTCGTGTTCGATAACCCTCGTGTTCGATAACCTTCGTGTTCGATACCCCTTATGTTCGATAATGTTCGATAACCCTCGTGTTCGATAACCCTCGTGTTCGATAACCCTCGTGTTCGATAACCCTCGTGTTCTATAACCCTCGTGTTCGATAACCCTCGTGTTCGATGACCCTCGTGTTCGATGACCCTCGTGTTCTATAACCCTCGTGTTCGATAACCCTCGTGTTCGATAACCCTCGTGTTCGATAACCCGTATGTTCGATAATGTTCGATAACCCTCGTGTTCGATAACCCTCGTGTTCGATAACCCGTATGTTCGATAATGTTCGATAACCCTCGTGTTCGATAACCCTCGTGTTCGATAACCCGTATGTTCGATAATGTTCGATAACCCTCGTGTTCGATAACCCTCGTGTTCGATACCCTCGTGTTCTATAACCCTCGTGTTCGATAACCCTCGTGTTCGATAACCCTCGTGTTCGATGGCCCTCGTGTTCGATGGCCCTCGTGTTCGATGACCCTCGTGTTCGATAACCCTCGTGTTCGATGACCCTCGTGTTCGATAAACCTCGTGTTCGATAACCCTCGTGTTCGATAACCCTCGTGTTCGATAACCCTCGTGTTCGATACGCCTCGTGTTCGATAACCCTCGTGTTCGATAACCCTCGTGTTCGATAACCCTCGTGTTCGATAACCCTTATGTTCGATGAGAGGATTTCATTATCAGTCATTAAGCCGGTAAATACATTTATACACTTCTTAAAACAGCTTGTCGAGCATTGACTCCTGCAGCCACACACATTTCACTTGCACTCGACCTGGAGGTCTCTTCAGCAATATTCTCATGGCTAGAAAGAAATGATTCAATCTTTCTAGCCTGTTGGTTATATATATATATATATATATATATATATCTGGTTAGGGTGTGCGTCTCTTTTGTGTCTGTTCTTAGTCATCATTTGGATCTTTACAGTTGGTTCGTTTCTTTTTGAAGTCATGTTGTGCCTCTGTTCTCGTTTGCGGCTGTTGGTGCTTGTTTTGTATACCTTTCTAGTCATTTTGGGGTTTTTCATTTCAAACCTTTATTTACCCAGGTGTATCCCATTGAGATTATTGATCTCTTTTTCAAGGGAGACCTGCTCAAGTAGTTCCACATGAAACAGAACAGCATCATTACAGGGATTACAATTTACATAACTATCCACATGAACAGGTACCAACAGCTTCCGATTGAGTAGCATCCAGCCGAGCTTTAAAACATTTAGTGGCACCAGATTGCTCACTTTCCATTTCAATGCAGACTGTTCCAGACAGAGGAGCTGCATCTAAAAGCTGTCTTCCCTAAGACAGTCCTAGCAGCTGGCAAATTTAATAAAACCACAGCATTCGATCTCAGGCAGTAGCACTTACAATTCTCCGTGAAATCAGGGAGCAGATATAAGATGGAAGTTTCCCTAGCATGGCTTTGTATATAAAAATGTACCAGTGACTGAGCCTCCGTACAGTTACCTTTTTGTACTGATGTTGTGTCTTTGGGGTCTTTGCCCTGGTTGGAACGTGTGTCTTTGAGGGACGTAGTTCAGGGTCCCAGCGTTGGGGCAACTTTGGTCCGTTCAGTAATCCATTATTAACTGAACGGCCAATGCGTTCTTCAAATGAATATCAAGCAGCCTTTGTGTTACATAGTAAGACTTTTAAGGATTGTGTAATCTGTTTGAAACACACTATAACAATATGTACACAGAGGGGAATGCATGCAAATACTCTGGTAAAAGTACCTATCATTGTTTTTATGTAAGGTCCTACTGTGTGTGTTTTTTTACGATAACAGTATAAAAGGACTGACACTTTGAAGTGCTGTAAAATATCAAAGGCCATGACGTTAACTTTGGTATTGGCCACGTTAGTAAAAGGAAACCCGTTGCCACAAGAGATGTATTTTCCTCATTCCAGGGGTGTGAGTCAATACCTTCTGGTGATGAGAGGAAACGTCCACAACGCCCAGTGATACCATCATAACAGGAGAAGGGCTCTGACTGAGAAACACAATGCAACACAGCACGAGGAAGGACATGGACACGACTGGATTTCAGCTTATGTGTTTGATTACATTTCCATGTTATTGTGTTAAGGAAGACGTGCTGAAAATGGTGGGGCACACACAGGTATGATTACATTTGGCTTTGGTATAGCGGCGAGGCGGGTGAGCATATGTTACACACCTTGCATTTCAGGGGCAGATTACAGCTGGCTGCTGACATGCTGTCCTCCTGGGTTTGCGTCTGTCTGCAGCCAAGAAGAGGAAAAGAAAACTCCCACCTTGCTTTGAGAAAACAAAACCACGAGACGTGCAGAGAGACACTTGGCATACTGGAGTATCTGATTTCACCTGGCACCCCGTCACTGGTGTCAGAGCCAAGGCTTTACGAAGCAATGAAACACACATGTGGCGACAAAGGCCCAACTGCTCTGAAGTTCTGACCGGACTAATGGCTACAGGAAGATGGGCCACGCCATCAGTCGTGTGACGCCATCAGTCTTCCATGCTAACTTCTCATTGGTTATTAAGGTCAGGTGTTCATTGTAGACATTTGTATCCACGTTACTACAAAGGTACTATATTGCAATGCTTCCTTGCCAATGGAACCCAAATGTGTTTTACTTTTGAATGCATGTAACAAACATTACGCCGTCTGTGGCTCTTTTTCTGCTGCAACAACGTACATGTCACCTCTCTGGGACGAATACAGGTACTCTAAATGCTTCATGTGGGGGTTTGGGTTATTTATGTATTTACAGGAGATAAAGGAAGAAGTCCAAGTCTCTTTTTTGAAAAGCATTTAAAAAGGAAACCTATGGTTTGGAATGGCCAATGGTGGAAATCTTGGTGTACAAAATGGAAATCGTTAGATATGTTGGGCTTCAATGTTCTTTGTGAAAACACATTACAGGCTGTCAAGGTAACGTACAATCAGACTCCAATGCGTCTCCAAATCAAGACTTTTTTAGGACTCCTAGTTTGTGGACATTGATGTAATCCTTCCTTGCAAGGTATCAAGTGAAGTCTTTCAATTCTTAGAGAGCAATTGTCCACATCTTGTTCCTATGAGAGATGGAAAATAAAGGATAGACATTGGCAGACATCCATCAGCCCACGTCTGCTTGAATCACTTCGGCTCCTACCCTTAAAGATCCCGATGCTTGAATGCATAACATCTACACGTATTATATACATCTTTGCCCCTCAGCCCGAGCCACCGGATGCATCTCTACCACATGTACACTACAATGGAAATACCTAGTAATGTCAAGCGGCAGACGAGAGAAAGTATTCTGGAGAGGCATCGAGATACAAAACATTTTAAAAATAAGACACAAATAAATCAGGAAGAATAAGAAAGAGGCTTACACAAATAATATGTGCTACATCACCTGTGTCCTCATGGAGGGAGGGATGGCCTTTTGGGACAAATCATATTATTATTTAAATAACGAGAGAGAAAAGAGGATATCATTCTCATATCACTGCTTTAAGTACAAAGCTGGAATCAAGGCTTTTCAACAAACAAAAAGAAAACGGTATTCAAATGTTAACGTATCGACTGTATGGGAGCATTGAAGCATCAACCCAATGAACCCTCTGTATACGTTTGATAATGTGAATATCACGATAGCAATTGAAACTAAATTGTAAGAATCCAACAAACAAGCTAAAAATCTGACTATTCTATTTGCTCCTTACATTCTAAAACATGCGGTCTGCAATCCGGTCCTAAACCAGCAGGCATAATGATCTTCTCAATAACTATTTGAAAGACAGCGAACAAGTGTATTTCCCATACATGTGTTTTAATGTATTAATTAGATCATTGAGTCAAATCTAATGAAATGAGGAATAAGCACCAACGTCCCCGTTTCCTTACACCTACAACAATAGACCTGACCATCGTACTATGACCTGGAACGGTGTTTTCTACCTAGCAGAGGTGAACGACTGAATGATACGTGATCCGGCAGCAACATTAGGATCGAATGGACATTGAAAGACACATGGTAGCATTAAGCAAAGGCTGACACATGATACATCTTTCACCTTGCAGAGAGGAAGCTGGAGACACATCACGAGATCTGCATGGCTCCAGTTGGTGAGGGGTTTGCAGGTTTTGAGGCCCCGCGGGTTGAGACGTGGGATGTGTTGGAATTCATGAGGCTTTAGGTATCAGGTCAGATCCAATAAATCCAACCTGGGACACAGATTGTTGCTTTGGGACTCACACATGGCAGCAATGAGGATTCAGACAGGCCGGTCTTTGGTTTCCACCATTAACATGCAAAACGCTAATGATGGCTTACGACTGATTTCCAGAACCAGGATGGAGATGCCTGTGTGGAAGAATTGTATAACATGAAGGGTACCTTACTCCGAGTATCGTTACACCGAAGTTGTGTTATGGGCTTTTTGTGTTGGCTTGTTGGCCCCTTGTTTTTTTGTCAGACGAAAACTATCATAAAAAAGACCAACAAGTTCATTTAATGGATCAGATCAGCGTGTGGATGCGGCTGCTGCTGTTATCTCCATACGCAAATCACCCTCCGTGCTCTACGGCTATCAAACTGAAATAAATCACATCAAATAAACGGTCACAAACGGCTAGGAAGGTCGTATCAACGTGCTCCCGTCTCTAGCACCCCGCAGCCCGAGCTACGAGTGAAAGACTTACATGAAACTTCCGTTGGGTTGCTTTAAAGTCAAGCTTCAGTTTCAGATTCACCCTGTGATAGAAACACGTGATGGAGCATCTCTAACCTGACTCAGAAACCATCTGAAGCTCCATTGGAAGCCATTTGGAAAGGGCAGGCACTTTCAGAAGCACTTGGCAGGTGATTGGATCAATCTGTCTATCACCTGCTATCATGGGCCACTTCTGATTGGTTAACAATGGCTGGTACATGTGGAGCACAGCACTTCTGATTGGTTAACAATGGCTGGTACATGTGGAGCACAGCACTTCTGATTGGTGTGGATGACTGACACACGAGAAGAAAAGAAAAAAAATTGTAAAAAAAAAATCGCAGGCTTTGATTTGATAATCGCATCATTTCAAATCGCGATTTCGATTTAAATTCGATTAATCGTTCAGCCGTACTGTGGACGCAGGCCCCTACAGAAAACGTTACGGAGGTCTGCGCTCTCTGGGTGCCCTTCTAGTTAGAAGTATTCAACTGGTATCAAACATCCTCATCAATGGGTGCATTCAGTCTTTCAACAGAACTGAAGTACGAGTCTGTTCGGGCCGTCGCCTCCATCACTCATGGTCAAATGAGATCAGCAGGCTCATTTATGTGCACCAGTATCTCGAGTACGGTATGGGTGTGGATATTGGATATGACCACATTAGTATAGCCTGAGTCAGTGTTTTTCAAAGTGGGGGCCCGACCGCCCTTCAAGCCAATCAGAATGGAGCTGCCGCTGCTGAGAGTGAAACTGAGTATCTGCTCAGCTTCTGGAGCGAGTGAGAGCTCGTGGATATTCCGCCCTGCAGCCGGATGAGAGCACGGATGCAGCAAATACTGTTGTTTAAATCCATCCATCTTCTCCTCTTATCCGTGGTCGGGTCGCGGGGGTAGCGGTTCCAGCAGAGAGCCCCAAACTTCCTTTCCCCTCATCAACCAGCTCTGACTGGGGGGTCCCAAGGCGCTCCCAGGCCAGAAGAGATATAATCCCTCCACCTGGTCCTAGGTTGTTTATATATATGAATATAAATATGTTTATTGTTAATATTACTGTTGAATATTATATATAAGTAGCTTTCAAAAATGCTAAAAATATATGTTGATTGTTCATATTAGACAGTAAATATGTTTACTGTTGATATTACTGTTTCATATTGTGTTAAGAATGTTTATAACAGAAGACACAATGAATGACAAACACAAGATAAATACAACATTTTTTTAGAAGAATAACTGATTATTAATTATTAATACAAATACATATTAAGAAAATGTATTAAGCTGTTAATTTGTCATATTCTCCATCATAAGGTACCTGTGCAGCAGGGGGGTCCCCGCCAGAGGATAACGCCATATGGGGTCGTTGGCATGGCAACGTTTGGGAACCCCTGGCCTAGGTGACAGTTGCCTTCTGATAATGGTACGGTTATAATACTCCTTTGCCCAAATGACGCTATATTTGTTAACAATTAGTTCCCAAGCCCCTTAAAGTTATGAAAGTAATGTTTCATAACTTTAATATGAAAGATAATAATAATAATTTCAATTTATATAGCGCCTTTCACGAAACCCAAGGACGCTTTACAATGGGAAGTAACAAAACAAAAGGTAATAATAAACATACAGAGCAATAGCAGGAAATAAGTGACTGTAAATTAGTTGAGGCCAAAGGCCTGAGTGAACAGATGGTGTTTGAGGTGTTGAAAGATGACGGCCTTGCCTTGTATCTGCACCTTTGCTGATGCGTCGCTGCAGGACGGATGCAGGCTTTCTGATTGTGACCAAAAGGTGACCCGATCAACGCCAGACATCTCATTCTAAAGAACAACTTTCCACCCGTTGTTCATAGCCCATGGTTCTGTGGAATCACCATCCGATGTAAAGGCCTTTTCATAACTTGCTGAATCACCTCAATTCAACTTCTACTCTGCGACGACACCGTCATCACAAAGGACTCGCTTGACATTTTCTGAATTCCGGTACAATGTCAAACATTTCTATCAAGCACTCTCGGAGCTGGCAGCCTCCTGCACACCTACCAGTGAGTGAAAGAAGACGGCAGGTCAACTTCAAATATCAGCACCTCTTTGTTGCACATGCTCATAAGTTCGTGCAGCCTTGAAAGAATAAGATGCATTCAGGGAATCGTTCTTTCCACGATGATGCATACGGGGCATTTTAGCTACACTAATAATTACAGAGCAGCGGCTCAAAGCTCTGAGATTAAGCATTTAAGGAAAACCCTTGGTTGCGTATCAATTGATGAGTTTTCAAAAAGACTTTGAAACATGGTTTACCAAAAAGGAAATGCTTGCTTTCTAGCTGATCATGGAATGTTCATGAGATGGAGGTGGACTTTCAGCGAGACGACCCTTTCAGACGCTACGAGGGCCGTCCAGCTACCGCTCAGAGACCTCGTGTTACGACGGGATACCTTTCGTTCTGTCCTTCTGTGTCGAGGCTGATCCAACCTGAGCAAGCAACGTCATGACAACGAAACACACTGTAAGGACTTTATATTCTCAGAGAACTCTTTTCTTTGGAAATGTGAAATAAACAACTTTAATCTACTAATACTCCCATGTGTTCATTCTACTCATTATATTATACTCATCCTCTGTGATATATATATATATAGTAGGGCTGTCAAGTTACGCGTTAATAACGCGTTAACGCAAAAAAATTAACGCCACTAATTATTTTAACGCGATTAACGCATGTGTATTTTTTTTCCTCGGCCGCCCCGTAGTTTCAGAGCATCGAGTTTAAAATACCGTCTACAAGCTGACGCTAACAGCCCGCTCCTGCCGCCCGCTTGAGGCAGACCACACTTCCACGCTCACCGGCAGGCACCGACTGGCCATCGGGAGGACCGGGAGGGTGTGTGTGTGTGTGTGTGTGTGTGTGTGTGTGTGTGTGTGTGTGTGTGTGTGTGTGTGTGTGGCCCGAGCGAGCGAGAGAGAGACCTTACGTGCATTACCGTACCGCAGTGTGAACGCGGCTATTGTTGTTGTTAGCATCTGGTGCTAGCTAGCGGCGCTAACGGATAGAAGGAGCTGTTTAAATGAAAGCAGAGGAGCGCCCGATCCACACAACTGCGCCGAGCACTTGACTTGATGCAGGAAGCAGACAGCGGGACATTGAGGAGAAGTGAGCACACTCAGCAGCACACTCATGATTGCAGCGTCCAGGCAGCTCCCGTTCGAGCATATGCCTTGAGTTGCACATAGCTCCAACGATCACACTCACTCACACACACACACACACACACACACACACACACACACACACACACACACACACACACACACACGCACAGTATTGTATTATTGTATGAGAGGTTCCAGGTTGTTGTGTTTAATATTCATGAGAATATTTGTCATTGTTCAAATGATAATAAACATTAGCATAAAGCATATTTGTCCGCTCATATGTTGATAAGAGTATTACAAACTTGAAAAATATTCCTCTAAGGAACATTTAGAACAGATCAAACATGTGCGATTAATCGCGATTAACTATTTTAATCGACTGACAGCCCTAATATATATAAATATATATGATGCTGCGGTTTCATTTTAAACAGACTTCAATGTTGCTAAGTCTATTGATCCATAATGCTCTGTAGTGATCAAGCTGCAGCCTTTCACCCTCTGTCTGAAACCGGCTGCAGCACCTCCTTTCGCCCTCTGTCTGAAACCGGCTGCAGCACCTCCTTTCGCCCTCTGTCTGAAACCGGCTGCAGCACCTCCTTCCACCCTCTGTCTGAAACCGGCTGCAGCACCTCCTTTCGCCCTCTGTCTGAAACCGGCTGCAGCTCCTCCTTTCACCCTCTGTCTGAAAACCGGCTGCAGCACCTCCTTTCACCCTCTGTCTGAAACCGGCTGCAGCTCCTCCTTTCACCCTCTGTCTGAAACCGGCTGCAGCACCTCCTTTCACCCTCTGTCTGAAACCGGCTGCAGCACCTCCTTTCACCCTCTGTCTGAAACCGGCTGCAGCTCTAATCCTAAATAAAGTTTGGAGACCCCTGCTTTAAAATAATGTGATGCTTCATGTAACTTTTGGGAGTTTCAGTCGGTATTCTGTCTTATAAAAAACAGGTTTATCTACTTTTAAGCAAGTGAACAGCATGGACCGCACACACACACACACACACACACACACACACACCACACACACACACACACACACACACACTGTAGAGCTTGATGAATGAAAGGTCAGCTCTCCGCTCTAATAGCTTTGACTTGCTGACATTTTCCGTCCGGCCTCAGAGGAAATAGAGAGATTAGAGAGTGCACACACACACACACACACACACACACACACACACACACACACACACACACACACACACCACACACACACACACACACACACCACACTCTTAATAGGGGGGGGGATAATAATCAAGTTCAACATTTCAATGTTACAGGTAGTCCATTGGGAAGGTCTCCTCATCCACCCCGTAGTCCCTCCTCTGCCTGGCCAGGACCGTCTGCAGGTGGGGCTGCTTGAGATCGCTCAGCTTCTTCACTTAGCCACTGAGTTCAGAACCTCCTCTGTGTCGTCTTCTGGACGCTGAACACCACAGGACACTCAGGTGTTGTGAACCTAGGGTAGTTGTCGCTGATTGGCTCGCCCAAGCCTGTATGCAGTCCCTTGTAGAACTCCCTGAGCTGAGTATGGGTAGCATCTTTCTCTATGGTTCTGGCATAGAAGGGCTCCACCAAGTGCATCACCCAGGCAGGCCAACACCACGAGGACCACCTCGAGGTAGGGAAGCTCCATCACCTCTCTGACGAGGCAGGCCAGGCGGTTGTGTATGTGAGGGTGCTGGCTCAGGAACCCTGTCAGACGGCCAACGTGGTGTTTTAGGACTGCTGCTGCCCTGGAGAGACACCCACACCTGCTGTCTTTGTAGGAAGGCAGCACACTGGATACCTGCCTTTGCTCAAGGAAGAGGAGCGGTTCCAGGGTGTGTGAGCATACTCAGGAGCCACCAACGTGAGGCACATGTCCAGTGCCTGTCCAGCCACTTGCTGTCTACATCCAGAGCCACCATGAAACTCTGCAGCAGGAGTCCTCTGGATACTGTGGAGGAGGTGGGAGACGGGAGTCCTCTTGACACTGTGGAGGAGGTGGGAGACGGGAGTCCTCTGGACACTGTGGAGGAGGTGGGAGACGGGAGTCCTCTTGACACTGTGGAGGAGGTGGGAGACGGGAGTCCTCTGGACACTGTGGAGGAGGTGGGAGACAGGAGTCCTCTGGACACGGTGGAGGAGGTGGGAGACAGGAGTCCTCTGGACACGGTGGAGGAGGTGGGAGACAGGAGTCCTCACTGTGGAGGAGGTGGGAGACAGGAGTCCTCTGGACACTGTGGAGGAGGTGGGAGACAGGAGTCCTCTGGACACGGTGGAGGAGGTGGGAGACAGGAGTCCTCTGGACACGGTGGAGGAGGTGGGAGACAGGAGTCCTCTGGACACGGTGGAGGAGGTGGGAGACAGGAGTCCTCACTGTGGAGGAGGTGGGAGACGGGAGTCCTCTGGACACGGTGGAGGAGGTGGGAGACAGGAGTCCTCACTGTGGAGGAGGTGGGAGACAGGAGTCCTCACTGTGGAGGAGGTGAGAGACAGGAGTCCTCTGGACACTGTGGAGGAGGTGGGAGACAGGAGTCCTCTGGACACTGTGGAGGACGTGGGAGACAGGAGTCCTCTGGACACTGTGGAGGAGGTGGGAGACGGGAGTCCTCTGGACACTGTGGAGGAGGTGGGAGACGGGAGTCCTCTTGACACTGTGGAGGAGGTGGGAGACGGGAGTCCTCTGGACACTGTGGAGGAGGTGGGAGACAGGAGTCCTCTGGACACGGTGGAGGAGGTGGGAGACAGGAGTCCTCTGGACACGGTGGAGGAGGTGGGAGACAGGAGTCCTCTGGACACGGTGGAGGAGGTGGGAGACAGGAGTCCTCTGGACACGGTGGAGGAGGTGGGAGACAGGAGTCCTCTGGACACGGTGGAGGAGGTGGGAGACAGGAGTCCTCACTGTGGAGGAGGTGGGAGACGGGAGTCCTCTGGACACGGTGGAGGAGGTGGGAGACAGGAGTCCTCACTGTGGAGGAGGTGGGAGACAGGAGTCCTCACTGTGGAGGAGGTGAGAGACAGGAGTCCTCTGGACACTGTGGAGGAGGTGGGAGACAGGAGTCCTCTGGACACTGTGGAGGACGTGGGAGACAGGAGTCCTCTGGACACTGTGGAGGAGGTGGGAGACGGGAGTCCTCTGGACACAGTGGAGGAGGTGGGAGACGGGAGTCCTCTGGACACGGTGGAGGACGTGGGAGACAGGAGTCCTCACTGTGGAGGAGGTGGGAGACGGGAGTCCTCACTGTGGAGGAGGTGGGAGACAGGAGTCCTCACTGTGGAGGAGGTGGGAGACAGGAGTCCTCTGGACACGGTGGAGGAGGGTGGGAGACAGGAGTCCTCACTGTGGAGGAGGTGGGAGACGGGAGTCCTCTGGACACTGTGGAGGAGGTGGGAGACAGGAGTCCTCTGGACACGGTGGAGGAGGTGGGAGACAGGAGTCCTCACTGTGGAGGAGGTGGGAGACAGGAGTCCTCTGGACACTGTGGAGGAGGTGGGAGACAGGAGTCCTCTGGACACTGTGGAGGACGTGGGAGACGGGAGTCCTCTGGACACTGTGGAGGAGGTGGGAGACGGGAGTCCTCTGGACACTGTGGAGGAGGTGGGAGACGGGAGTCCTCTGGACACGGTGGAGGACGTGGGAGACAGGAGTCCTCTGGACACTGTGGAGGAGGTGGGAGACAGGAGTCCTCTGGACACTGTGGAGGAGGTGGGAGACGGGAGTCCTCTGGACACTGTGGAGGAGGTGGGAGACGGGAGTCCTCTGGACACTGTGGAGGAGGTGAGAGACAGGAGTCCTCACTGTGGAGGAGGTGGGAGACAGGAGTCCTCTGGACACTGTGGAGGAGGTGGGAGACGGGAGTCCTCTGGACACAGTGGAGGAGGTGGGAGACGGGAGTCCTCTGGACACGGTGGAGGACGTGGGAGGACAGGAGTCCTCACTGTGGAGGAGGTGGGAGACGGGAGTCCTCATTGTGGAGGAGGTGGGAGACAGGAGTCCTCACTGTGGAGGAGGTGGGAGACAGGAGTCCTCTGGACACGGTGGAGGAGGTGGGAGACAGGAGTCCTCACTGTGGAGGAGGTGGGAGACGGGAGTCCTCTGGACACTGTGGAGGAGGTGGGAGACAGGAGTCCTCTGGACACGGTGGAGGAGGTGGGAGACAGGAGTCCTCACTGTGGAGGAGGTGGGAGACAGGAGTCCTCTGGACACTGTGGAGGAGGTGGGAGACAGGAGTCCTCTGGACACTGTGGAGGACGTGGGAGACGGGAGTCCTCTGGACACTGTGGAGGAGGTGGGAGACGGGAGTCCTCTGGACACTGTGGAGGAGGTGGGAGACGGGAGTCCTCTGGACACGGTGGAGGACGTGGGAGACAGGAGTCCTCTGGACACTGTGGAGGAGGTGGGAGACAGGAGTCCTCTGGACACTGTGGAGGAGGTGGAGACGGGAGTCCTCTGGACACTGTGGAGGAGGTGGGAGACGGGAGTCCTCTGGACACTGTGGAGGAGGTGGGAGACGGGAGTCCTCTGGACACGGTGGAGGACGTGGGAGACAGGAGTCCTCTGGACACTGTGGAGGAGGTGAGAGACAGGAGTCCTCACTGTGGAGGAGGTGGGAGACGGGAGTCCTCTGGACACGGTGGAGGACGTGGGAGACAGGAGTCCTCTGGACACAGTGGAGGAGGTGAGAGACAGGAGTCCTCACTGTGGAGGAGGTGGGAGCCCCCTCCCTCTGGAACTCCCTCCCCCAACCCATCAGAGACGGCACCACCTCACCTCCTTCAAAGCACTCAGCTCTTCAATCTGGCTTTTAATGTGTGACTTTAACTATATATTTATGTGTTGTTCTTTTCTCTTCACTATATCTGTAAAGCGTCTTTGAGCACATGTACAAGATAAATCATAATAATAAAATAAATCTATTATTATTATATATATATATATGCCGTTAATAACTGTACTTTATACCTGGCTGCTAAATGTATTTTGTACATTGTGTAACTTGCTGCTGTTAAATACCATCAAACTATGTGCAATATATACATTAGTATATACATATGTCTGGCTGCTAAATCCTAACAACTGTTACAGGATTTGTATTTTGAAAAGTATTTTCTATTATATTATAACGTAGTACTTTTTTGTTCATGAGTAACACGAAGCTGTCTGTGGCTCTGCTGCCATGACGATGCACATGTCTCCTCTGGGCCTAATAGAGGGACTCTGACGTGGGACTGAGACGGGCATCAGCCTGAGGGTAGTTACTGCCACCGTGGAGATACTGCAGAACGCAGCACGCTTGCTGTTTCACAAGAACCACACATTCGATGATTCGCTATATTAGAATATGACGCTTCAGACACGCGGGGACAGTGACGGAGAGGCAGGGGGACGGCAACTCCCCGAGTCCCCCGGCTCTGCCTCCGCTCCTTCTCGTCCGATGCATCACACTAACTGAAATGTCAAAGCAAGCGTCAGCGTTAAATACTGAAGGGCCTGTGAGCCGCTTTCTGTCGTCTCCGGCTTCTCCAGTGTGACTTATCATCGCGCCACAGAGGAAGACGTCTACGGAGTTCCACATACTTGTTCCAACGAGGAGAAATGTGAGAGAGTCACGTCACTAGCGCCCATCGATTCCACCTTTCCTCTTCTCGTCTCAGCATGAGAGCGGCAGAGAGGAAGGACCGTGGTTATATCTACCATTTAAACATTCTGAATATAATGATGTAGTGACTATATTTTAGCCACTGCTGGAAAAAGAGAGCAGGTGACCAACACTGGGGTCAGGCATTGGGTAGGTCGCTTTAAAAACTGATTTAAAAATGTAGTCCGTTTCCCAATCCGTCCAATATTGAGGCGTGGACTACGTTGATTCCAAATAAAATAAAAACTAGGGTGAACATTTGATGGCAATGTGGACAAGTGCATTATTCAAAATCAGAGAAAGCACAATTCAGTGGTCCGCTATTGAGTCCTAAAACCCGGAGAGAAGTGAACATATTTCCACTTAATAATAATAATAATACGTTTTATTTCGAGGCGCCTTTCAGGACACCCCAGGTCGCCTTACAGTGCATTTAAAAGTTAAAACAGCTAAAACAAAAATGGAACACAAATTAATCGAACCGACACGGTACAGCAGCATAAAAGCATAAAGCAGGAAAGACACGAGTGTGGAACTTACGGTTCCCTTGTGTCGAAATCAAAGGTTTGTTCAACGTGTTGGTAGAGGCCTCAAATAAGGGCTGTGGTTCTCACAAGCTGGAGACATGTTCCTGTTTTCAAGAAGTGATTATATTTCTTTAAAGTACTAGAAAACACATATCAACAATATGTGTTTTAAACTGCAGTGTTGTCCCGAGCAGTATTGGAGTTGAGGAATGCATTGCGTGGGTTTTCGCCGATAAGAAGTGCCTTTGAGTTAGTCGTTACTCGCCGTAGCAGGATTCATTTGAGTTTTAAATATTTTGGGTCGATTCACTTTAAATACTAGTGCAGTTGGAGTTAAAGGGGATGAATTTAACACAGGCCTGTCAGTGCACTATTAAAGGGGAATACTACTTTAAACATTTAGATAAACCTTCATAAAGTGGAGCCATGGTCGTTTAAAATAAGTGGCATCAACTGGGCCTGATTGGTTCAGTTATGAGCGATGTCTGATTCCCTTTTATCGCCAATAGTTTTCATTTCCAAGCACGACAGCAACACCGGCAGGCATCGGGGGACTTTGAGGACTAAGCACAACCCCTGATTGATTCCCACTGACAGCCCCTCTCAGTTTGAGACCCCGTGAGATATCAATACATCCAAACTGATGTGCTAAGGTTCGCCGGTGACACGTCATATTACTAAATAAGGTAAACCTGTGAAGCGATGGAAACACTGTCCATGGGACTTTGACGAGGGAAAGCAGCACGTGTCCCAGATCTGCCTCTTTCCATTGATGTATCCAGCAGGGTCCCCTCTTCCCTCCTCTTAGTCCCCACCGTCACACCCTTCCTTACGCTGCCTATCATTCCCGTTCCTCGATCCCAGTGCGTCGTCAACAGGTCCCAGTCGTGAGTGGGTGTCTCCACATCCTGTCAACTGGAACGCCACTTATGTTCCCCCTTCGTTTCTCTTCTCCCAACACGTAGTGTATCATCTTTTTAAACTCCCCTCTAGCATTTCCACTGTGACTGAAAGCTCCCACCACACGTCTGTCCAGATGCATTCTGTCACGTAGCTGTACCAAGTCCTCTGTCCTTCTGTGGGACAGGTTGTATTGCCAGGGAGGTTTGTTTATGAGTCTGTCAGCAGGATTATGGCAACACGACTTGGGGTACGGGTTAGGGATGCCAGTGATTATTCGATTATTCGTTACAGTCTCCGTAATCGAATATTATTAAAAATCGATTTTATTTATATATTTTATTATTATTTATGTATTTTATTTTCTGGCTTAGTTTCAACCAACATATATATAAATATATATATGCTAATAATAGTAATAGTATTAATAATTGTAAATGGCCATTGGTCACACCACCATTTTGTGTTACTGTAAACTTGGAGGAAGCCTGTGTACTGCTGCTGCAGGGGGGGGGGGGTCGGTCGAATAATCGATTATTATTCGCCAGGGCTGCCGAATAATCGATTTTGATCATGGTCAGTTTCTGGCAGGGTGAGCCTGTCCTAAGAGAGAACGCTTTTGATTGTGGAGCAGATCTAAATAAGGGGGTGGATGTATGTGTCTTTGGTGAACATGTTAATTAGTTGACGATAGCTCAATTGCCACCTCCTTAGTATTTATAATAACTTGGTTCCATTGTCAAAAATAAAGTATTTTCAGTAACTGGGAGTTACAAACAACCGGTTTTATGAATGTCGAAGAAAAAAACAAGACAGGAGGGAGCGAGCACCATATATACACCGGGTAAAGGGAACGGGGGGCAGGGGAGCGGGGAGGCCTGCAATGAGAGGGAGAATCACTGAACGAGCAAAGTATAAGGCTCTACATAAAGAATACACTTTCACAATAAGTTCCTTCGACGTGACGGAGGGTTCATTCTCTCTTGCCAAGTCACTGTGTTGCCTAAGGCAAACTGTAACGGGTATCCATCTCTTGAGTCAGCTAATCCAAAGTGCAATGTCCTGAGATATGGTCGTTGTGTTTTTATATACCCATCTCCTGTTTAAATATGCACAGCCTCTACACCTCATCAGCTGCTACGCTCTGCCATGGTAGTAAAACGCAGCGTAAGCGTTCCTCAGCTGATGATATGGAAGTTTAACTGTCGTGGTAATCGTCGAAAGGTCCCGAGAGAAGAAGAGACGGCCGATGAGCAGGACGAAGGGCGCAGACGTCTTTCATACTTCGATTCTCGGATGTGTTTTTCTCCGTTACTTGTTTTTGTTGCAACTGTTTGCACCACGTGACTTTTTTGACATCTCTCGAGAGAGCTTTGACAAAGTGCAGTTCCTGTGCTCGCTAAGGGGCGACTTGGATAGTCTGAAAGGTTACAGATAGACGCGGAGGACGTCTCAGATCTGTAAAACGTGAGGACAGTTTTAGCATTGGCATTTAAAGACCAGCATGTCATGTGTAAGGCTCTGAGAACGTGGACATGATGCAGCAATCAGAGAGGCGCGAAGGCAGCCGTAGCTCATCCACTGGAAGTGATAAAACACGTGGGCAGCAGTCTGGGTTGGCAGTGCACGACATGCTCTGCTGCGGACACGCTGAAACAAAACGCCCTCGCCTGCTTTTATGTCCCAACTCGTGGAACCGGTACATTTGAGTTCAGCGTCGCAGCTCCTCGCCCATGGGACCTTTACTCTGCATATAGCACGTTGAGATTCAATCTGCGTCCAGGTCCTTCTTTAACCCCAGAGGCAGATGTCGAGTCACATGTTCTGGGTTGCTTTGAAGACTTCTTCTAAACGAGGCCTCTTGTGAACATGTGCGTCCTGCCACCTGAAGCAGCTCTTGAACACTATTCATGTTATATTGCACTATTGGAGCATTTTGTGTGTCAACCGTACACACTGTGAAGACCACTGAGACAAATGTAACATTTATATATATAAGTAAACATTGAACATGGAACTCTCTATCCCCAAGAAAACCAAGCTCCGAACCTGGGGGGACAGAGCCTTCTCCATCGCTGCCCCCACCCTCTGGAACTCCCTCCCACAACACATCAGAGACTGCACTGACCCCCCCACTTTCAAAACACTGACCAACACACACCTCTTCAGACTGGCTTTTAATCTGTGAATTATGCTGTACTGCTGTTTTAATAACTTTTAAATTCTATGTTATCATGTTTTATCACCACTGTAAAGCGTCTTTGAGCACCTGGAAAAGCGCTTTGAAATGCAATGTATTATTATTATTATTATTAAGATCTGAAAATAAGCTTTTTGAGTCGGCTCTGAAGATACGGGGTGCAGTTAGAAGTAGCCAGAACTAGTTAGCCATCTCTTATTGGAGCTCTTGGCTAGCTTAGCCGTTGCTAGCATGTTATTCGCAGGTCAAGGAAAGCGGGTTAAAGATAGGACGTATTCTTTTTTAATATTCAACCCTAGTACTATGTCCAAGGGAACTTGTGGCTTTCCAACATTCTCTTTGCGGTAATCTATACACACTTTCCTGCATATTAATGTCCTTGCTTTTCAGTAGCTTCAACACGAGTCTTCGTCTGAACAGTTACACGTGTTTCATGGTTATCACTAACACAGAAGAACATTGAAAAATACCACCATTCTACTTCTGAATATTGTATGGATCTATATTTACATTACATTACATGTCACTTGGTAGACGCTTTTATATATGTAGGGTGTAGCAAATGTACCAGACTAACCCAACTGCTCCCGTCCTCCCTCCTTTCCTACTTCTCTCCCTGAGTGTCTCAACATTTACCAAATGCTCCTCCCCACAGACGGGGCCCGGTACGACATATGGTCACCCATAACTCAACATTCCTCTGAGCTGCCATTTTTACGGTCATAAATCCAATTTGAAAACTGCAGCTTCTTGAGCTCGTGACGCCTCCAGAATTATTCTTGGACTTAACTTTTTCGATGACACTAATGTTAGAAATGCTGAAGCTTTGATTGAGAGCATGACGTTTCAGGAACCGTGCTGGTTGTTAATGGTTCCTACAATGTTCTACCAACAGATGTTTCAGGCTCGGTAATGTACATCCCTGACTGACTGGAAGGTAACCGTTCACATAATGTTTGAACGTGCAATGATGATTGATATGCTCTTATGGAGTTCATACTTTAAACACAAAATATAGTTCAACTGAAAACTGCTTGGAATTTCAGATTTAGCAGCAATGGAAAGGGAGAGACATCAGCTGGTGTTCACAGGTTCTGCTTTGATGAAGACATTACACGTGGAACGCATGCAGTGGTTTGTGTCAGGAATTAAAATAATGAATTCTTGCGTGAGTGATTTTATTCTCTCGAAAGTTCATACCAGAAATCCCAAAGCCTAAAAACCGTGATATCTCATTCGCGTTCTGTTCCTCTTCCGTCTGGATTAGTAACATAATAGGGAGGGCATGCTGGCCCTGGGTGTGTCCACCCATCAGACGCGTCCATGGGCAGAACATCTGACAGCGGGCCCCTGGGCACAGACCCCCCCCTCAAGGATCAGGACAAACAGACGTTGTTCATGTGGGTCTTTGTTGTTGCCTTGTGGTTCTTTGTGTTGTGTTGACCCTTTCCGTCGTATCGTTGTGTCTATTTGCAGCCCTTTGTACTCGTTGTCTGCGTTCCCCCTGCAGTTCTTTTGGTCTCTTTTCTAGTCATGTTTGGGTCTTTGTAGACATTTTATTTTGTAGTTATTTGTGTGTTAGTCCATTTCTTTGTTGTTGTGATGAATGCCTTTGTAGTGTGTTTGGTCCCTTAAGTCATGTTGTGTCTCTTTTTAGTGAACTGCCATTTTCTTTGTTGCTGTTTTGCCCTTTTTCTTCATTTCGTCATTTGGCTTTAATTTCTGTTCTATTTGGTCCCTACTGACGGCCAGAGGACTGGACATGTCTTCTGGACATGTCTTCTTCAGGCACCCTGTCACTGTTCCTCCTTCAGAGCAGCACCTGAGGGAGCTCCATGCGTGCTGGAGAGACACCAGGGCGCTCTCCCACTCTGCTGGTCGTGGGCGTCTTCTGGCACCTTCTCCAGGTGTTATCGGGTTAATGTCGCCACTCCCCATCCGTTGGGCGTGGTCCTTTTGCCGAGCTCCGCTGCTTCCAGCGGTGAGCAAGGGCTTGGATTCTTCATGACATGGTTGGTATAAGTCATCCAGTGCTAAAGCACCGCCTCTGGCCTCTGGCGGTCAGTAGGGACCAAATAGAACGATAGTTACGGCTGTAACTACGGTCTATGAGTGCCGGATGACCGCCAGAGTTCCCTGTCACTCAGAATTATTGTGTGCTCGCGAGAAGATTCTGGGAACAGATCCTCTGACGACACCGGCATACGTAGCCGGTGTCACGTGCGTCACAGGTGACTTTGTTGTTATTGGTACTCGAGCTCTATGCGCGCGATGGACATATGCAGAGCTAAAGCACCGTCATCCGGGACTCATCGACCGTAGTTACAGCCGTAACTCTCGTTGCAGCTTTTTGGGAATTTATTTGTATTCGTTTTCTTTATGGTCTTCTTGAGTGCCTTTTATGTTTCTTTTATGTCATCCTGAGCCTCTTCCTTGGTGGTACGTGTCTCTTTGAATTATATTTTGTAGATGTCCTGACACTTTGTTCACTTAGTGATCCATCCATATGGAGGGCCTGCGTCACACCACCTTTAGTGCCAAGACACGTGTGTTTAGGCTTGAAACAATTCATTGAGCCGAGGACAGAGTTTTCTCAGAGACATATTGCTGAGGATATCCAGGACAAGGAGATTTCACCTAATCAGATCTGTCCGGTGTGGACGTTCGATATAATGGGCTGTCTTCAAAAAAGATATCCTCGTATCGATACTTTAAATTCAATGTGAATGTTGTAAGTAATTGCAAGTTGCTGCTGTCCACAGGAAGCCAAGACACGCAGCAGCACCCACAGTCATAGCAACCTAGCATAGCAACGGACATGAATGAAATACAGTCCCTTGATTGTTTTGGGACAGGGGATTTCAGATTGTTGATCTGACAAGCACTTCAACAATTGAGGCCTTTTTCCAAATATAAGCCACGTGTTGTAAAATCAGTCGATATCAAGTCCTTGGTAAATACTGATTTTTCACTGTGGTTGGATTTTTGCAATCATTCAAAAGGTTGTGACTGTATTCAATGTGGCTTTCTGTTATCACGACTGAAAGCATATGTGTTCGGCTCTGGCTTATTGATTACTTTAATCGTATGGTGTATCATCTGGACTCCAGCACAAAGAGGCATTACCAGTTTATCATATTAAACTCTGCATATCCAAGCCACGGCCCGTTTCTATTAAACACATCTGAAAGGGCGATGGCAGTCTGTTCCTGGCGCCCTCAGTAAACACTTGATCCTGTTCAGGTCTGAGCCTGGTTCATTGCCAATAGCTCTCGTGTTGTGGATGCCTCGAGGCCACAGAACAGCACCAACCGCAGCAATACTAAACACATACGGGTATAAAGCGGCACATGAACAAAGGGAGACAGAATGGACACTTGTTAAAGCACGCCGGCCTTCGGTGGAAATGACCTGTGCATCACTTCTATTGACATCGAGGTTGTTTGCTGTTTCGTGGGCCTCTGTCTTTGTGTTGCTGTGGACAACGAAGAAAAGGTACAGAATAGGAGGCTTTCAGAAAAGGAAGGTAAATAATCAAAATAACAGATGATATGCACGAGGTCAGGGGTCGGCAGCCCGCGGCCCTTTCAGCCCTCTGCTCTGGCTCCTTGAGCTTAGACAAGAATAAGAAGGAAATAAAAGTATTTGTAGGACTATTTATATTTTGTTAAACGGTTGAAAATGTTTCGTAGTTTGAGGTGTGACACATAAATAAACGGTTTTAATTAGGTCAACTCAAATATGCGATTATCTGCTTTCACAGCGAGCGATGCTGGCTCACCGGGATGTCTGATATGTGGAGAGAAGTTGTCAACGGTGCCGCAGCCTTTACGTATCGAGCAACAACACGGAGAGGAAGCGAGCTGACGACCTTCAGGCATCATTCAATCCGTTAACTCTTTCTAGGGTGCAGCTGTGTGTTTGGTTTATTTCAAAGTGGGCCCATTTTAATTATATTCATTTCCTTCCAATGTGCAGAGGACTCAAAGCGCTGTGTTGATTTATTTTGAAGTAGGCCTGTGTATTTTTATATTCTCCTTATAAGAGTTCTTTGTCTCTTAGATGTTAACAGTTTTCTATCATGTAATAAATGCAAAACAACTGTAGTTTTTGTCTTTGATATAACAATATATACAACTTTATAAGCTATCAAATATGTTTTGCGGCTCCAGACAAAAAACAATGTGTGGAAAAGGAGGCAAAATGGCTAATTGGGTCCAAAAGGTTGCAGCCCTGCTTCAGGGGGACTGATCGGTGGTGACGATTACATTCAACAAGCCACAGGTGTCAACAGAAAAGAAAAAGAGATTGAAAATAGCAAAAAAAAAGCAAAGTAAGAAAAGGAAAAACGACGTTAAAGAAGGACTTCAATAGCCGGTCAGGGAACAGAGAGGGAAAGAGCATAAATCAGCCCTGTCGAAAACCTCCACATCAGATGATGGATAGCGGTAGATTGGAACGGAAATGAGTGATGAAAGATGGATGTAAAAGGAAGAGGGAACATGAGAGGGGAGGAAGAGCATGATGGGAAAAGGGAATGCAGAGATATGAAGGGTTGGAGGGGCATTGCCCAAGAGTCGCCACCAGCAATGCTTCACAACCCATGCAATCGTTATATATCACACAGGCTCCGCCCTCTACTGGACTCTATGGGTACTGCTCTCTATCATGCTAACCGGATGGGAGGAAGTGGGGCGTGCGGTGGATGTTAACCAAAGGCCGGTCCAGGGGCAGTGTGATGGGTCGATGTTGTGGTGGGTCGATGTTGTTGGACGACAGGGTGTTTATACATCAGGGCAGTAGAGGGCGGAGCCTGTGTGAGATAGAACGGGGGGTTATAATAATAATAATAATAATAATAATAATGCATTACATTTTTTTTTATTAGAGCGCTTTTACAGGTGCTCAAAGCACAAGTACACATTACACATATTAGACATGTAAGAGTCATTACTGCACAGGAGCAAATGCGGGTAAAGTGTCTTGCCCAAGGACACAACGGCCTGACGCAGTGGCGGCCGAGGCGGGATTCGAACTGGAGTTCACCAACGCCCCTTGATCTGATGACCACGCTCACTGCGCCAAAACCGCCCCTAATGTTATGTATTGTAACCCTAGTCATATATCACACAGGCTCCGCCCTCTACTGGACTCTATGGGTACTACTCTCTATCATGCTAACCGGATGGGAGGAAGTGGGGGTGCGGTGGATGTTAACCAAAGGTCGGTCAGGGGCAGTGTGATGGGTCGATGTTGTGATGGGTCGATGTTGCTGGACGACAGGGGGCGTTTATACATCAGGGCTCCACCCACTGTACCCATAGAGTCCGGTAGAGGGCGGAGCCTGTGTGAGATAGAACGGGGGGTTATGTATTGTAACCCTAGTTATATAAGCACAGGCGGAGCCCTCTACCTGGGGGCCGGTCTGTCCTATGCCACTCGCTGAAGAGGGTGTAGGATGACAGTCGGGAGGCGTAGCCGCCTTATATACTGTGGGCCTGCGCGTGCATTCAGGTAGGCTCGCCGTGATTGGCCGGCTACGTTTATGCAACTCAGTAGGTGAATGCCCGCATAGCATGATAGAGAGTAGTAGAGGGCTACGCCTGTGCTTATATGACTAGGGTTACAATACGCAACCCTTCATTGGAAACCAAATCACTCAGCCCAGGGGCCATGAAGAGAAATCCAATCACATCAGAAAGCATGATTCAGATATGATGTGGTCTACACTGGGATGAAGAGTCACTATAGTCTTTTACAATGAGACAGCCAGGACTAGTCAGGAGCCGGGGGATTAGAATGTCAGTCAGAGTGGTTTTGGGGAAATAAACAAGATGACATTTAAATAAGAGAATGCGTTCTGAACCCCGTGTGCATCCTATGAGACGCATAACAGGCAAAGAATTGTTCCAAATCAGAGGCGTTTCATTGGTGATTGCTCATGCTTGTAAAACTGAACCAGTGGCCTTTATTCAGCTCAATTATTATTAGTGTCCGATCCAGTGCACAAGGATGACTGTAACTGCCTTTCGTTAGAAAGAACATCACAAAGTTAAACTGGCTGGGTTCAAAGGGCCACGACGACCAACAACCCATGCTTCTTCGGTCGACACATGACCCCAGACATGTATCAGCAGTCAAGAGAAGGCACACGTTAGTTTCCCTCCAAGGGGACGTTTGGTTGAATCCCATAACATTCAGATATTGAGCAAGATCACTCCAGATGGAGACGGAAAGAGCTGAATGCCGAATGCACGTGTTTGGATGCCTGGATGACAGGAACTACCAGCTAGGTACCAATTCAATTAGCTAACACGCTATTAGAACACGTGCCAACGAATGAGGCTGGTGAGCCAAAGGAATCCCTCTTTGGAAGCCAAGCTGTTTGGGCTAGAAAGTGAACATTCTGTTTCAGACGGTTTTGTGCACCAGTTCAGTAAAGTGAACATTTATTTGATTTGATTCGATAAACTACTGACAACATTTCTCTGTGTTGGAATTCAACAGCCGTTGGAATGGAATGGCTGCCATACCTGAAGAGATTGAGATGTAAGAACATTTGGAGTAGTCTCTTAATTTTTTCCGGGGCTAACCCCTTAAGGCAGGGGATCCCAAACATTTTTCCCAAGACCCCCCCCCCACACACACACACACTCACGGGGGGGGGCAACAGCGGTAATTACAGTTCAAAAGTCTCAAAATGCTACAACTACGGTCACAAACTGGATGAATGTGAAGTATGTTGTTAAAGGAGATGAAAGCGTAATCAAGGAGCGCTATTGGAGAGACTTTGATGGTTATTGGACTCAGGATTAATTCATCTGGATTCTCGCTGCATGAAGAAACTAAAGGACGGCGGAAGTGGAAACAATTCACAAAGGGATTAAACTGTTTAAAACACGTGCTCAAAGTGAGCCGGATTTTGCCGATGTGTTTATGTGGATTCAAAAGTCGTGAATAATCAAAATGGAGGAGACGATCTGATCGGAGCAACTGACGAATAATCCAACTGAAAGCCGGCGTGGACAACGACTGTGTTTTAAACATGTGCTGATCCAGACAAGCCTGATTTGGACGCTTTACGGGCAGAAGAAACATTTCTGTCTTTTTATGCCTTTAATACTAACTTGAATTTTTATTAAAATTAATTAGTCAATTATTTGTTATATGTTATTGTAATGTAGAGACAAGGCTTTTATCAACAATCATGTATTGAGTTACAATTATATGTAAAAAGAAGTCTAAATATGATATTTGGCCTCGAATCATCTGAGGCCTGGCGCCCCCAGGTTGGGAACCTCTGCCTTAAGGGATGACATCACACGTGTTTAAGGACAGTCCAATGGGCCTTCATTGGATCTGCCTATAGCAGAGTGGGGAAAGCTGTAGCTAACTCCGCCCAATACCATAATAACCTGACCACGTTGGTCAATCTGCAATGCCAGATTCAGGCTCCCAAACCAAAACACCATCAGTTCAAGGCTTTGTTTAAATGGGTCAGAGGTTTGGGAAACGCTCTTAAATGGTGCCCTGGGTCAGAGGTTTAGGAAACGCTCTTAAATGGTGCCCTGGGTCAGAGGTTTAGGAAACGCTCTTAAATGGTGCCCTGGGTCAGAGGTTTAGGAAACGCTCTTAAATGGTGCCCTGGGTCAGAGGTTTAGGAAACGCTCTTAAATGGTGCCCTGGGTCAGAGGTTTAGGAAACGCTCTTAAATGGTGCCCTGGGTCAGAGGTTTAGGAAACGCTCTTAAATGGTGCCCTGGGTCAGAGGTTTAGGAAACACTCTTAAATGGTGCCCTGGGTCAGAGGTTTAGGAAACGCTCTTTAAATGGTGTCCTGGGTCAGAGGTTTAGGAAACGCTCTTAAATGGTGTCCTTGGTCAGAGGTTTAGGAAACGCTCTTAAATGGTGCCCTGGGTCAGAGGTTTAGGAAACGCTCTTAAATGCTGCCCTGAGTCCAGAGGTTTTAGGAAACGCTCTTAAATGGTGTCCTGGGTCAGAGGGTTTAGGAAGCGCTCATAATGGTGCCCTGGGTCAGAGGTTTAGGAAACGCTCTTAAATGGTGCCCTGGGTCAGAGGTTTAGGAAACGCTCTTAAATGGTGCCCTGGTCAGAGGTTTAGGAAACGCTCTTAAATGGTGCCCTGGGTCAGAGGTTTAGGAAACGCTCTTAAATGGTGCCCTGGGTCAGAGGTTTAGGAAACGCTCTTAAATGGTGCCCTGAGTCAGAGGTTTAGGAAACGCTCTTAAATGGTGCCCTGGGTCAGAGTTTTAGGAAACGCTCTTAAATGGTGTCCTGGGTCAGAGGTTTAGGAAGCGCTCATAAATGGTGCCCTGGGTCAGAGGTTTAGGAAACGCTCTTAAATGGTGCCCTGGGTCAGAGGTTTAGGAAACGCTCTTAAATGGTGCCCTGGGTCAGAGGTTTAGGAAACGCTCTTAAATGGTGCCCTGGGTCAGAGGTTTAGGAAACGCTCTTAATGGTGCCCTGGGTCAGAGGTTTAGGAAACACTCTTAAATGGTGCCCTGGGTCAGAGGTTTAGGAAACGCTCTTAAATGGTGCCCTGAGTCAGAGGTTTAGGAAACGCTCTTAAATGGTGCCCTGGGTCAGAGGTTTAGGAAACGCTCTTAAATGGTGCACTGGGTCAGAGGTTTAGAGGAAACGCTCTTAAATGGTGTCTTGGGGTCCGAGGTTTAGGAAACGCTCTTAAATGGTGTCTTGGGTCCGAGGTTTAGGAAACGCTCTTAAACGGTGCCCTGGGTCAGAGGTTTAGGAAACGCTCTTAAACGGTGCCCTGGGTCAGAGGTTTAGGAAACGCTCTTAAACGGTGCCCTGGGTCAGAGGTTTAGGAACGCTCTTAAATGGTGCCCTGGGTCAGAGGTTTAGGAAACGCTCTTAAATGGTGCTATACATTTATTATAGCGCTTTATCAATGACTCTTGACACATTATCAATGCGCTTTACACATACAGATCATACACACATGTAATGAACATGTAATAATAATAATAATAATAAATGTTATTTCTATAGTGCTTTTCTTGAACCCAAAAACGCTTTACATTTGGGAGGGAGGGTCGACAAAGAAGACAAAAACAAAAAGAAACAGAAAAGCAGTCAGGAGGAAGTTGGTTGAGAGGGGGGGGGGGGGGGCTTATGGATACAGAGTTGAAGAGGTGGGGGGGCTTATGGATACAGAGTTGAAGAGGGGGGGGGCTTATCGATACAGAGTTGAGAGGGGGGGGCTTATGGATACAGAGTTGAAGAGGTGGGGGGCTTATCGATACAGAGTTGAGAGGTGGGGGGCTTATCGATACAGAGTTGAGAGGGGGGGGGGGCTTATGGATACAGAGTTGAGAGGGGGGGGGCTTATGGATACAGAGTTCAAAAGGTGGGGGGGCTTATGGATACAGAGTTGAGAGGGGGGGGGGCTTATGGATACAGAGTTGAAGAGGGGGGGGGGGCTTATCGATACAGAGTTGAGAGGGGGGGGCTTATGGATACAGAGTTGAAGAGGGGGGGGCTTATGGATACAGAGTTGAAGAG
Source organism: Chaenocephalus aceratus (assembly GCA_023974075.1). NCBI lineage: Eukaryota > Metazoa > Chordata > Actinopteri > Perciformes > Channichthyidae > Chaenocephalus > Chaenocephalus aceratus. The sequence goes on along the minus strand of JAMFTG010001117.1, from coordinate 17,500 downwards.
GGGGGGGGGCTTATGGATACAGAGTTGAAGAGGGGGGGGGGCTTATGGATACAGAGTTGAAGAGGGGGGGGGCTTATGGATACAGAGTTGAAGAGGGGGGGGCTTATGGATTACAGAGTTGAGAGGGGGGGGGCTTATCGATACAGAGTTGAGAGGGGGGGGGGCTTATGGATACAGAGTTGAGAGGGGGGGGGCTTATGGATACAGAGTTGAGAGGGGGGGGCTTATGGATACAGAGTTGAGAGGGGGGGGGCTTATGGATACAGAGTTGAGAGGGGGGGGCTTATGGATACAGAGTTGAGAGGGGGGGGCTTATGGATACAGAGTTGAGAGTGGGGGGGGGCTTATGGATACAGAGTTGAGAGGGGGGGGGCTTATGGATACAGAGTTGAGAGGGGGGGGGCTTATGGATACAGAGTTGAGAGGGGGGGGCCTTATGGATACAGAGTTGAGAGAGGGGGGGGGGCTTATGGATACAGAGTTGAGAGGGGGGGCTTATGATACAGAGTTGAGAGGGGGGGGCTTATGGATACAGAGTTGAGAGTGGGGGGGGGCTTATGGATACAGAGTTGAGAGGGGGGGGCTTATGGATACAGAGTTGGAGGGGGGGGCTTATGAGGGGGGGGCTTATGGATACAGAGTTGAAGAGGTGGGGGGGCTATGGATACAGAGTTGAGAGGGGGGGGGCTTATGGATACAGAGTTGAGAGGTGGGGGGCTTATCGATACAGAGTTGAGAGGGGGGGGCTTATGGATACAGAGTTGAGAGGGGGGGGGCTTATCGATACAGAGTTGAAGAGGTGGGTTTTGAGGCGGGACTGGAACAGGGTGAGGGACTCAGACTCACGGAGGTCTTGTGGACAATACCCACAGGAGCACGTTCAGGTGAAGTGTCCAGGACACAGACGCAGGGTGATCATTGCACAGCGCACTGCGCCACACCGCCCACCTTCACACCTCAAAGTCATCGAGTACACACTGATATCAATGTCCTGTGGACAACACCCACAGGAGTTCAGGTGACTCAGCGGCCTGACGCTGTGGAGTTCCCCAACACCCCCTTGATCTGATGACGCACAGCCCACTGCGCCACTGCGTACAGTCAAATCCTTGCCCACTTCAAACAAGCACAGAATGTCCTTTGTCCTTTGTTCCTCGGCCACAGAAACACACAGCTTGGCTTAACAGCGTGTTAGCTAATTGAAATTGGTACCTGTCCGAGTCTGAGTGACATATCTGGCAAACCTCACCACATATCACTGTGAGTTGAACACCGGAGCTACGCATTGTTATCTTTCTCAAGTTTCCAGCTATCACCGGCTGATGGATGGAAGCTGGCGGCATCAGGAGGTTCATTTCAGAACATGGATACATATAGCAGAGAGGCTACCAATGGAAACCAAGTGCTGGTCAGAGCCTTTGACACGATGCATGATACAGAGGCTCATCGTGAGTGAGGGCTCTGAGCTGGGCCCTCTTTCATTTGGAGGCTGCAGATGTATCACACATCTGTCCGGCTGCCTTCAGGTGGCTGCAGCCGTTCATTACCTCCAAGAATCACAAGCGTATCTTAAAGGTGAAGTACTTAAGGATATTTACAACCTTTAAAGTGAAAAGGAAATACCATTGTCTGCTTGTAGGATTATTTGTGGAATACAGCTTCACCTTTCTTCTGTTTCAAGCGCTCTCAATGTCAGTGTCTCGTTCTCCGTCAACACTGATTCACAAAGACATTACATGGTGAAACCACTTTGTAGTATTCTGTGTTTTGAGCAGAATGTTTGGTCTTGATCAAGTAAACAAACAGAATCATCTGATGTGGTGCAGACTGTCCTTTAACAGTGTATATATGGTATGCTCTCAAGGGAGGCCATGGAGGTAGACCACCCGCTGCATTACAAACATACAAAAGGACGTTTCTGTACGATTCCAATCAAATGTTATAATCAAGATCGTGTAAGTTGCACTGCTACACATTCAGGAAGAGACGACGTGAAAGGAAGAAATGCTTTTGTCCAAACAAACCCTTTCAAAATGAAAAAACTGCTTTCAGTGGCCTGGCTTTATGCAACCAGCAATGGTAACCATGGTAACGTAAGCATGAGTTCCTGGAGTCACTTTGCTTGTTATCTTTGGTATATTCCCTGATCATTGCATTTCTTGGTATTTCTTTATTCACCCTCAATGACTTAGTGTTTCACCTTGAGATGGTGTGAAGGCGTGGAGCACCTTTCAGCACACGGCAAGTCAAAGTGCTTTGAAGGATGCAGCTTTCATTCAAGTAACGAAGAGAAGTCAGAAATGGAGGGAAATAAATTGAATTCAATCAGCAGAGACTTCAGTTTGACTTTACAAATACTTTTCAAGTTATGAAAGTAATGGTCGAAGGTTACTAACCCACATCGTGACATGTCGTTTAAGGGGTGTTGGAATATGAGAGGCAGGGACCCTGGTGGCGACGAGGTGAAGGGATGCTGTGACGTGTTCAAGGATCTTCTGCTGGCAGAGCACGGAGCTGCACAAACACATGACCAACAGAACAATGACTTAGACTTTCCTGAAGTTCCTCTTCCACGTTGCTCCAGCTGGGAAGCAGAACGCCCTGCTGGGTTCTTGAACATGTCCACACACGGTGACGTTTGACCGCCAAGCTGTGTAGGTGTGAAACAAAAACAATGTACCTATATTTTATTTTCTTCCTTATTCATTTTAAAACCCTCTTTTGTTAAACCGTCCCAAACGGCATGTTGATATTTCTTATAGCTTCAAAGAGGATTTAAGGTCTCCAGCACTACTCCTTGACTCCGGGTTGACACTGGCAATGCCTTGCTCGCACGCTGACGACTTGTGTGAGTGGCTTCATGAGGTACAAGCTGTTGGCTTAGGGTTCATCAAAGACGGACGAGATAAGCCCCTGCTAGCCCTCGTGCGATTGGAAGTCGATGCAGCATCCTGAACACTCATGTGTCCTTAACTGGAGGCGTGCATCCTCCACTGAGGAAGGACACAAGAGTGATGAGGAATCAAAGTGGAACTTAACAAATCCAAAAGGCTCTGAGATAATTCTGTGTTTTAAAAGTTTGGGGCGTTGAACATTAAAGTTCAATATCTGACAGTACAGCTGGAAATGTTACAGTTAATAAAGCTCGTTAAGCCCTTCCAAGGAAGTTAAAGCGAAATCTAATACATGTAACTTCTAAATGGAAATGTTTAACTGTTTTGGTGACTTCTAACACATTGGTTTCCAGCACTGTGGTTCCCCAGGACCCAGGACAGAGGACACAGGACATAGGACACAGGACATAGGACAGAGGACCCAGGACACAGGACCCAGGACACAGGACACAGGACACAGGACCCAGGACACAGGACACAGGACACAGGACCCAGGACACAGGACCCAGGACGTGGTAATATATGAAGAACTGGATGTTTTTCTTGTTGCTGTTTTGCTAATGAATGATTTTTGTGATGAAAACATGAAGCTTGCAAACCAAAAACTGTAGTTCCACTTCAGTAAAACATTACATTTTAAAATACGTATCAGAGGGGTTGGAGGACTCGTGTTGGATGTTAGTGATACACAATATCCACTAGGAAACTGCTGTTCTCCTTCCCGCACCAGATCAAAAGTCACTGTTGCTGTTTTTATCTTGACGTACGTTAGCTAAAGGAAGACAGATGGACTTTTTTCTAAACCAAACTAAGTAGTTTTATTGGGTTTTCGTTGGCTTGTTATTCAGTTTACAGTCGGGGTCACGGCTCACAGAACTCACGGTTCGGGACAACAAGAAAAAGCAAATAAAAGTCCCAAATGCATCATTCCAGGTGTGTTGTTATTTATTTTGAACAGTAGTGCACGTTCAGTTTAACAATAAGGAACTCTACATTTTGAATAATTAACTTTATTAAACAGATAAAACCAAACCACACACAGCACCACACACTCAGAAGGCCACATTATCTATAAAGCTTAAACGTGTGTACAACATTAGCAATCTATTTTACAGTGTTTGAGGCATTTCATTCTGGACCAAAGTTGTAGATTCTAGATTGAAGAAAAAGGATTTTCTTTTTGAAGCTCCTGCTTGAAAGAAACCAGAGTGAGCGTTCCACTGAGACTGTAATCATTGTGTTCCCACTTTACCCGTTGACGGAGCTTCACAGTAATGTGTGTCTGTCTCTGACTCCTTGCAGGCTGCTCAGTGAAGTGGATCTCATTGGTGTTTTACTAGACGGGTAAATGTGCCATATTGTATTTGGTAGTAGAACGGGTCCATTAGCACAGCATGGGGTCTGGACAGTACTTCTCTCCCTGCCGAGCCTGGAGGCCCACGATCTCTTTATTAGGCTGCACTAAGTACCATCAATCCTCTGCATCCCTTGATCACTCATCAGCTTATGCAGGGCCGCGCCTCCCTACAGGCAGACGACGCAGACTGGGGGGCCTCACCTCGCGGGGGGGGCCTCACCTCGTGGGGGGGGCCTCACGTCGCGGGGGGGGCCTCACGTCGCGGGGGGGCCTCACCTCGCGGGGGGGGCCTCACCTCGCGGGGGGGGCCCTCACCTCGTGGGGGGGGGCCTCACCTCGATTGCACTGTGTATATATATATATATATATTAGGGCCGGGACTTGAACGCGTTAATTAAGATTAATTAATTACACAAACATTAACGCGTTAAAAAAATGAACGCATTTTAATCGCACTTTAATCGCACTTATTTTTGCACAGCGGAACGTTTCTCACTGGATGAGTTTCAGGCGTACCGATTATACTGGAGCACCAACTAACGTTCATGACTTCAGCATGGGACTTCAAACAACAACAAACCACGGTGAACAATAGTCAAACATGAACGAACAAGCTGATGAGACGCTTTGGTCGGCCCCGTGGATGGGACATTTTGTTTTAAAGAACGGACGGATGGAAGCGTCGACAAGAGCCGCAGCTCATCAAGCCTAAAGCATCACCTAAATGCAAAGCATGTAGCAGCTAGCATGTAGCAGCTAGCATGTAGCAGCTAGCATGTAGCAGCTAGCATGTAGCAGCTAGCATGTAGCAGCTAGCATGTAGCAGCTAGCGTGGACGTTAGCCCGACTCCGAGTGCAAGGAACCACACCCTGACCCAACCCACACTCAGCCAGACGACTGGTTTCAGGGCCAGGATGAGTCAGTCCACGTCTGAGAGGATAACCAGCTCCCTGGCTCTCTGGACTGCACTCCACTGTAGACCACTTGGAGTCACATCCATGTGGAAACTGCTTCTCACTGTTCTCAGGTCAGATATGGATATTTGATTAAAAATGCGATTATTTTCGATTAATTAATTACAAAGCCTCTAATTAATTAGATTACTTTTTTTAATCGAGTCCCGGCTCTAATATATATATATACTTATAATAATGAGTAATATTAACTTTATTTAATACAACATTTACGGTACAAGATGTAATCACACAGCCCATGTAGTATGATGATGAATTACAGCAAACATGTGCAATATATCCATTATTACAGCTCCGTGGGATGGCAGTAAGACGATATGGGTCCGTTGTTATGGTGCATCATGGGTAAAGACAAACGCAACTCACATTGGTTTCTCACAGCATCTCTGTAAACTACGTGTATTCACTGCATTTCACTCTCTGCCTTTAACGGCTCGTTGTAGCTCCAATAGCTCCAGCCCCCCCCTCCCTGTGAGCACAGTGTGCTCTGATTGGTCGGGACCATGCTGAACACGTAACATGAACGTGCCGGGCGGCGCGGTCCCGTGGGTTAGATGAGCGTTCATAATGCAGAGGGAAATAACTCTCAGAATAACGTTATTAGCACATTTTACAACTTGAGGAACGAATGTTTTTAATAAGGGCTATGCACGTGTTCATACTGGGTAGTTTATTCAGTTTAAATTATCCAACGAGTTACAGACCGCTCTTTCTGTAAGTCAAAGGGAAAAAGTCTTTCCGGGCCCAGCAACCAAACGGAAGTGTAGTACCGCCGTTCGGCCACCACGAATATTTTCATCAGAGTCCGGCGCACTTCCTGAGGGTGGGTTCCAGCTCCTGTGTGAGATCTGAACTCGCCATACTGACTTTTCTTCTTCTTGTATTTTGTTCGTTGTGTTTTCTTCTTGTTCTTCATTTGTTGTCTCAGGGCGGCTGGCAAACATGCATGTCGATGCAGCATCCTGAACACTCATGTGTCCTTAACTGGAGGCGTGCATCCTCCACTGAGGAAGGACACAAGAGTGATGAGGAATCAAAGTGGAACTTAACAAATCCAAAAGGCTCTGAGATAATTCTGTGTTTTAAAAGTTTGGGGCGTTGAACATTAAAGTTCAATATCTGACAGTACAGCTGGAAATGTTACAGTTAATAAAGCTCGTTAAGCCCTTCCAAGGAAGTTAAAGCGAAATCTAATACATGTAACTTCTAAATGGAAATGTTTAACTGTTTTGGTGACTTCTAACACATTGGTTTCCAGCACTGTGGTTCCCCAGGACCCAGGACAGAGGACACAGGACATAGGACACAGGACATAGGACAGAGGACCCAGGACACAGGACCCAGGACACAGGACACAGGACACAGGACCCAGGACACAGGACACAGGACACAGGACCCAGGACACAGGACCCAGGACGTGGTAATATATGAAGAACTGGATGTTTTCTTGTTGCTGTTTTGCTAATGAATGATTTTTGTGATGAAAACATGAAGCTTGCAAACCAAAAACTGTAGTTCCACTTCAGTAAAACATTACATTTTAAAATACGTATCAGAGGGGTTGGAGGACTCGTGTTGGATGTTAGTGATACACAATATCCACTAGGAAACTGCTGTTCTCCTTCCCGCACCAGATCAAAAGTCACTGTTGCTGTTTTTATCTTGACGTACGTTAGCTAAAGGAAGACAGATGGACTTTTTTCTAAACCAAACTAAGTAGTTTTATTGGGTTTTCGTTGGCTTGTTATTCAGTTTACAGTCGGGGTCACGGCTCACAGAACTCACGGTTCGGGACAACAAGAAAAAGCAAATAAAAGTCCCAAATGCATCATTCCAGGTGTGTTGTTATTTATTTTGAACAGTAGTGCACGTTCAGTTTAACAATAAGGAACTCTACATTTTGAATAATTAACTTTATTAAACAGATAAAACCAAACCACACACAGCACCACACACTCAGAAGGCCACATTATCTATAAAGCTTAAACGTGTGTACAACATTAGCAATCTATTTTACAGTGTTTGAGGCATTTCATTCTGGACCAAAGTTGTAGATTCTAGATTGAAGAAAAAGGATTTTCTTTTTGAAGCTCCTGCTTGAAAGAAACCAGAGTGAGCGTTCCACTGAGACTGTAATCATTGTGTTCCCACTTTACCCGTTGACGGAGCTTCACAGTAATGTGTGTCTGTCTCTGACTCCTTGCAGGCTGCTCAGTGAAGTGGATCTCATTGGTGTTTTACTAGACGGGTAAATGTGCCATATTGTATTTGGTAGTAGAACGGGTCCATTAGCACAGCATGGGGTCTGGACAGTACTTCTCTCCCTGCCGAGCCTGGAGGCCCACGATCTCTTTATTAGGCTGCACTAAGTACCATCAATCCTCTGCATCCCTTGATCACTCATCAGCTTATGCAGGGCCGCGCCTCCCTACAGGCAGACGACGCAGACTGGGGGGCCTCACCTCGCGGGGGGGGCCTCACCTCGTGGGGGGGGCCTCACGTCGCGGGGGGGCCTCACGTCGCGGGGGGGCCTCACCTCGCGGGGGGGGCCTCACCTCGCGGGGGGGGCCCTCACCTCGTGGGGGGGGGCCTCACCTCGATTGCACTGTGTATATATATATATATATATTAGGGCCGGGACTTGAACGCGTTAATTAAGATTAATTAATTACACAAACATTAACGCGTTAAAAAAATGAACGCATTTTAATCGCACTTTAATCGCACTTATTTTTGCACAGCGGAACGTTTCTCACTGGATGAGTTTCAGGCGTACCGATTATACTGGAGCACCAACTAACGTTCATGACTTCAGCATGGGACTTCAAACAACAACAAACCACGGTGAACAATAGTCAAACATGAACGAACAAGCTGATGAGACGCTTTGGTCGGCCCCGTGGATGGGACATTTTGTTTTAAAGAACGGACGGATGGAAGCGTCGACAAGAGCCGCAGCTCATCAAGCCTAAAGCATCACCTAAATGCAAAGCATGTAGCAGCTAGCATGTAGCAGCTAGCATGTAGCAGCTAGCATGTAGCAGCTAGCATGTAGCAGCTAGCATGTAGCAGCTAGCATGTAGCAGCTAGCGTGGACGTTAGCCCGACTCCGAGTGCAAGGAACCACACCCTGACCCAACCCACACTCAGCCAGACGACTGGTTTCAGGGCCAGGATGAGTCAGTCCACGTCTGAGAGGATAACCAGCTCCCTGGCTCTCTGGACTGCACTCCACTGTAGACCACTTGGAGTCACATCCATGTGGAAACTGCTTCTCACTGTTCTCAGGTCAGATATGGATATTTGATTAAAATGCGATTATTTTCGATTAATTAATTACAAAGCCTCTAATTAATTAGATTACTTTTTTTAATCGAGTCCCGGCTCTAATATATATATATACTTATAATAATGAGTAATATTAACTTTATTTAATACAACATTTACGGTACAAGATGTAATCACACAGCCCATGTAGTATGATGATGAATTACAGCAAACATGTGCAATATATCCATTATTACAGCTCCGTGGGATGGCAGTAAGACGATATGGGTCCGTTGTTATGGTGCATCATGGGTAAAGACAAACGCAACTCACATTGGTTTCTCACAGCATCTCTGTAAACTACGTGTATTCACTGCATTTCACTCTCTGCCTTTAACGGCTCGTTGTAGCTCCAATAGCTCCAGCCCCCCCCTCCCTGTGAGCACAGTGTGCTCTGATTGGTCGGGACCATGCTGAACACGTAACATGAACGTGCCGGGCGGCGCGGTCCCGTGGGTTAGATGAGCGTTCATAATGCAGAGGGAAATAACTCTCAGAATAACGTTATTAGCACATTTTACAACTTGAGGAACGAATGTTTTTAATAAGGGCTATGCACGTGTTCATACTGGGTAGTTTATTCAGTTTAAATTATCCAACGAGTTACAGACCGCTCTTTCTGTAAGTCAAAGGGAAAAAGTCTTTCCGGGCCCAGCAACCAAACGGAAGTGTAGTACCGCCGTTCGGCCACCACGAATATTTTCATCAGAGTCCGGCGCACTTCCTGAGGGTGGGTTCCAGCTCCTGTGTGAGATCTGAACTCGCCATACTGACTTTTCTTCTTCTTGTATTTTGTTCGTTGTGTTTTCTTCTTGTTCTTCATTTGTTGTCTCAGGGCGGCTGGCAAACAGCTATTAGGCGCAATGCCGCCCCCTGGATTATAAATAGTGTAATGGATACCGCCCTGAAGGACAGACTTTTCTCCCACTCGTAGAAAAAGACGTATTCGGCGTGTGACTGCGCGTGCCGGCGCGGGACGAATACGGATACCGTTACACCCCTAGTTTACAGCGTTGCACGAACACGCTTTAAAATGTGATCGTGGACCAAACCCGTTTCACTCAAAGCGAACATTGGGAATGTAGATTCATGTATGGGAACGCAATTTGTTAATGTGAACTTTATACCAGAAAGTGAACCTGACGTGATGCAAACTTCATTTCCACGAGGCGTCTTGACAGCTGCATGTGGGCTTAGCAGACTAAGCAACAGCCCTTTATTCTATTCTGAATGTTACCGTGATTCATTAACCCCTGTGGATGCTTTGGCGTTCCAGGCTGGTGATTGGAGCAGGGTCTGGGGAGCGGTGTGTCCAGGGGAGCCGACATGTCTCTCCCACTCACCAGCTCTCCTACACACATACTCGTCCTTCTTCTCAGTGGCTGAATGGGCTACTGACACACACACACACACACACACACACACACACACACACACACACACACACACACACACACACACACACACGTATCTCTGTACCTTTGTGTCTCTTTAATAGTGAGGGAGGTTTCTCGCCGCAGAAACACTGACTAACACGCTGCATGAATGCCTGTGTGTGCCTCTGAGGGGGGGGGGGGCAGGAGGGGGGGGGGGGGCAGCGGGAGAGGGGGCAAGTAAAGAGGGAGAAAGAACGTGTCAGTAGTTTTTTAGGCGTCAGGGTTTCACTTCCAATGGACAAGACAAACAAAAGATGCGTGTGCAGTGTTGTGCCGTGAGCTTGGCTCCCAAGGCACTATAACAATGTCATGTTTTTTGCCATTGCAGTTACTTATTCAACTAATTCTCCATTTCATGAACAATAGAGGGCATGGGCAGAACAACAAGTTCCTGTGATGGCATCTGAGATTCATGGTCCCCAGAGGAACATGTCTTTGGTGTCTTGCTGCCATTTCGTCAGGCCTTAACTACAAGTTTGCTTGTTAATAACTAAATACCTACATTATTACAACTTGACCTCGATTGCCGCTGGCCGTATACGCACAACCAATCAGACGACAGCTGTGCCAAGTGGTGTAAACCATAAGCTAGTGTTAGAAATTAAAATCAATGTTTTATGGCATAATGTACCTTAAACATACCGTCAGTTTAAATGCTATTTTATTCTGGAAAAACCCGGAAGTTCTCAATACCAAGCTTTTATTCTGAAAATCCTTCATGACGACATCCGGGACTACCGCCCATTAGTATCATTAAAGTGGCTATTGACGCCGTTAACATGTATTACATATAAAGTTATGAAAGAGATAGGGAGGAGAAAAGGCATGTGGAAGTAAGCAATGAATGTAAAATGTGGAAATCCTCTGTTTAACGCGATATCGGACACGAACGAGGGGGAAGTCCCCTGCGTCACTACAGCTCCCAGAGAGGAGGAGCGAACAGCCAGCAAGCGGGAAGGACGAAGGCTTGTAAGCTCTCTTCTGCACGGCCACCAAGGGAGAGGAAGCTGCAGCCTTTCTCTCCTGACTGAACAATATCCTGTTTGTAACATTACCGCGCTTTTAATTAAAGTATCAATTTTGAACCTTCTCAGTGACTCCATTTAGTCTCCTTTTTAAGCTTCTTACCTGGACGCGAGAATAACGAACACAGCATAACACTAGCGGGAGAGGAAAGTAACCTGGCCTCACCTCAAGAGCACAGCCCTGCTGCTAGCAAGGAGCGAATGCAGCGTTGGTGTTCAGCGCTAACGAGCAGACGGTCCTGAGGGCCCTGTCAGTGTTCATGAGTCTGGGTAGTCTGCCTCAGAGGGCGATCGGATACGGCAGACCGACCGACCATCCGACATCCAATAGAGACATCCCATTGCTTATGTCGAGGGAGGCCTGTGACGCTTACTTCCACGTCAGCCTATAAAAAACCTTTATCGTATATATATATATATATATATATCACACGTTAGACATTGTGATGTGTGACTGGACCTCTTTGAGTTCTAATAAAGAATTCTCAGTTGGACGTGTTTGACACACTAACGAGAAATGTATATTCCATTTATGCTCATAAATCCTACACACTACTAAGAGCAAATATAATACACCCAAAAGAAGAAGTGAAAGCACTTTCCGTCTGCCGTTCAGGACGTCACGGCTCTGAGACTTTCTGAAGGGGTCAGCGAGCCTCTCTGTGTCCAGTCATGCTCACTTGCTCGTCTCCTTTGTCTGACAGCATGCTTGGCCGTATAAAAGGCTGAGGCTTGCAGAGTGTTGCAAACCCTATCACAGCTTGTCACGGAGCTAAATCCCTAAAGTCGTTAAATTGTTAATATCAAACCGTTAAACCCGAAGTCGTGAAACAGCAGGGTGCGGACAGAACCGTTCTTGTCCCTCGTGTCTCGTGTGTATCCACGTGCCGTCGCTTCGTTATGCATCTGAAACCCAGTTCTTGGAGACACTTTCTTGTCACCCAAGCAGATCTCAGGGTATCTTACAAGCCGTCCTTCCTTCTTTTAATATCCACACTTCTTTGTTGTGACGTGTAATGAAAGCCTTCGGACAGCTCTGTCTGCAGCCATTACCCAAGTGCACACGGTCCTCTGCATGTTGTATGGACCTGTCCTTCTACTGTCTCCGGCAATAACGATCATTAACATGTCTTAAGGATGATTGAATGCTTTTCCCTTTTACTGCCAGGCCACACGTTTCAGTTGGCAGAGAGTGGCTTTTGCCTCGGAGGAATGCATAGTAGCAGCTACTGGAGAGAGGGAGAGGCGGAGGGGGAGAGGGGGACTGGGAGAGGGAGAGGGGGACTGGGAGAGGGAGAGGGAGAGGGAGAGGGGAGAGGGAGGGAGAGAGAGGGAGAGGGAGACTGGGAGAGGGAGAGGGAGAGGGGGACTGGGAGAGGGAGAGGGAGAGGGAGGGGGAGAGGGAGAGAGAGAGGGAGGGGGAGGCGGACTGGGAGAGGCCATTAGTTGGCTGTTAATTGGACAATTACCCAATCTGGACACTGCCGGGAGATTTCAGCGAGGCAGCGGCTTCTCCTCAGAAGTGTTCTCAGCACAGCTGTTTCTCAGTGGAAGCATGACTCTGGGCTCAGTCAGCGCACCGCCGGAGGGACACGGTGATACTCTCTTTGTGCTGTCCTCTTTCTTTCCTAACCCCTCTCTCTCACTTCTCGTTGTCAGGTGGCTCAGAGGCATTATGTGGATGTGGTGCTACACATTTTCAAGCACATCTTCTATTCCAGAGGCCTTATGAGTTCACCGGGTTTTCAACACTCAAGTATACGTGTCAGTATTGTACCTGTTTGGATATAACCTGGTATGGATTGGTGCGGTCAAAACAGTCCAAGTGCAGCCACGCTAATGTAGAGGTCATGTTTGAAGCGATCGGCATGTTAGCATGTTAGCATGTTAGCACGTTAGCACGTGCTAATGATGATGTGCTCTAAACATGAAGGCTCATCACACCGTCTCTGTCCAACCTGTTCAGCACCAGGACATTCACGACTTCTCCTTTTGCTTACACATGTCTTACGTGTGTTGTTTATTCATTCTCTCTCACCAGTGTTGTGCTAGTTACTGAAAACCAGTAACTAGTTACCATTACTAGTTACTTCATTTCAAAAGTAACTCAGTTACTTTGCTGATTACTTACACCAGAAAGTAATGCGTTACTGTGAAAAGTAACGTTTTAGTTACTTTAAAAAAGGGCTCCCATTATATTAATGCCTTATAGCCTTCATTTCAGTTCTGTTATTGCATTGGAGAATAATACAATCTGTTGATCAACTTCACATGCATTATATGCAATCTGGATAGCATCGATATTAGCTGGCTTTACATTGTTGTATATTCTTTCTCCAGGTAGTTGGAAAAAGTGTTCCGTCCCATATGCCGTGTGCCGCCCGGACATGCTATCATGCTAACTAGCTCCCTGAGAGCGGGTGACTCCACTGGAGCAACAGCCTGCATGTGTTCTACAACATACCGTGCAATGGCTTCATCGACTTTTCCTGGCTAGCAGTCCCTTGGTTAAAATCCAGCCGCTGTTGCTTAGGTGCAGGTGGAGGTGGAGGTGGAGTGGCGTCGGCTGAGTCTCTGTGGTCTCAGCTCCTAGCTTCGTCCCAGCATGTTGTTTCTGCAGATGAGAGATTTGAATGACTGGTTTGGGCAGTAGATAGGCTCTTTGACCCGCCAGGACACAACTTACATTTAACTAAAACGCTCTTTTCTTTGTGCTCGACAAAAGTGAAATAGTGAGAATATCTCCAGGTGGAGAAACTAGACTTGAGCTCCGCCGCCGCCATGACAGTCTTGTTAGTAAACAACACAAACACGCCCACAGCGCGTCTCCGCATGTGACACAGGAAGTATCTAAGTACATTTACTCAAGTACTTAAGTACAGTTCTCATCTCTGTTCGCCTGGCTGTTGACTATATAAAAAAACTAACGGAGTAACGCACCATGTAGTAACGGTAACTGAGTTACTGAATTTAAAAAGTAATGCGTTAGAGTACTAGTTACTGCCAAAGATAACGCGTTAGTCCCAACACTGGCTCTCAAGGACTTCACTTATATACATCTCATGTGGCTTTTACCTGTGATGTTTCCTTCATATTGATGACCCTGCTGAAGGGAGCCTGACGCTTGAGATCGCCGCCGGCTGCTTAGTTGTAATGGTTGTGCCTGTGATCTGCCTTCCACATCGATCAGAGAAACAGGCCCTTCCTGTGATACGAGACACAGCTTGGAAGCACCTGCGAGCATAGAGACACACGCACTCACTTGAAACACTGCTAGGACCTAAACCTGGACGAGCGGGATCCGTTCCCCGTAGGTAGGTAACAACACGTGGCAATGATTGGATTCCCGGAGTGTCTTTGCTGCTTTCGTGGCATCACCTGAGCTGGCATCACGTGGTGGAGTGGACTTCATACACATCAATACGTGAGTGCTAATGACGTGGGCTGGACACGCTGTGCTGTTCTCTCCCAGTCCAGCCCATAAACCACGCTCTGTCAGCACGCTTTGTTTCTCTGGAGGCAGCAGGGCCATCCCGCCTACTCAAGCGGACTTTATGTGGCTCTGCAGAGTGCAGAGGAAGCTGCAGCAGCAGGTCTTCACTCAACATGCTCAGAGGAGCCTTGGGAGCAGGCGGAGCACATTGAGTAACACACATCCGTAATGGAAAGCCAATGGTTGCTGCCTGTTCGCACGGTAAGTGACTTCACTTCGGAAGCTCTTCCCTTCGTCACAGTTTCAATGGAAGTGAAGTTTGTTTCCGTTGAAGTATTTGTATAAGAATAAAAGTACGAAACCTTATTGAGAAACCTAAATGTGTAATGTTCCCAGTCTATCAAATACATAGCAGTGTACACACCGCTTAGCTAAAGCCGGCTGGTGGTTGCCGTGGAGACGTTTTGTGGTCTCATTTCAGAGTGAAGGTCAAAGCGATGGGGTGTTTACTGACGTCACTGATGTCGAAGGGCGAAACATGAAACACCTGTACGTCTGTTGCTCAAACTAAAATCACAGACAGCTGCTGTAATACTAACTCCTCCCCAGGACTCTTCCCTGCACCGCTCACGCAGGGCTGGATGCACGTCTTTAGGGGAGGGGGGGTGAGCCCCCTGTCCCCAGTAATATGTACGGCTCTGCTGCTCTTCTGTAAACTCGCTGTGACTCGAGTCCTTTAGTAGATCGGTTAGTTCTGCCATGAAGAGATACGTGTGCTTCTACTTGTCTTTCTGTCTGGTGTTTTTAGCCTCATGTAATGCACGGTGTGTTACAGACATGGAGAGTACTGAATTAGCTAGTTGAGCGTAACCATGGATATCCAGGTATTGTAGTATTACTTTGAAACTGAAGGAAACTTAAAACATTAGACTTTCTAGACATTCAGAAGCCATTTTTTAAATGGATGTGTATTGGAAATGTGTGAATATCCTGTGGAAGTGGACGTCTCCCCGAATCATGCATCTGTGTTCAGACATCTGTGAGCTAGGACTCTCAGAGGGAGTACATGTCTGACTGACCTTCCCCTCACACAGTGCCCTGCTTTGACCTGCTGAATAACCGTCTAATGCAGACCCTATAATCCAGGGGTGGGGAACCTTTTTCCTCTCAAGGGCCATTTCAATTTGTTCAACATCCTCCGAGGGCCGCACAAATTATTGACCTCTGCTTAAAAATACTAAAATCACAGCCCACTCATTTGGCCTGTCTTTCATGCTGTGCAAAGAAACAGCAACCTCTGAATCCAGATGACTCACCATGACTCGCGCAAGCATACACGTGCACGGTGTGGCATGACCAGCAACACAGAAAGATATGGACACAAGATGTGTGCAAATGTATTTAGTTTCCTATGCATGTGAACATGATTTAAGTGGGGGGGGACCTAACCTCCTCTAGGGGGGTCCGGGGGCATGCTCCCTGGGAAGATGTTTTTTAAATATTGAAGTCGAAAGCATCAATCTGGTGCACTTTGAGAGCAACATTAGGAGATCTATGGATAATCTCTCAACACCCAGATGAAACAGAACTGTAAGCAGATTTTCTTTTTCTTTATGGATATTTTACAAATCACTCTCCTTTCAAACTGTATTCTTGTTTATTAATAACAACTTTGTTTTACTGTCATATAGTATTTTATACCTGTTTACTTTATTCTCTTATTTTTTTATAACTATAATGATCATATAAAGATGTGCCTTTACCTCACTGGTTGTAGACAAAGCTTCTTATATTCGTTAGCATAGCTAGCTAACCAGATGCTAATGATAACAACACAGTGATTGACTGTCTGATCAGTATGACAGATGAGCAGATCGCCACTGGGCTTTCAGCTAGAGACACAGACACGCAGAAACTGCGGCATGTGTATGGACTTATCGGTACTGCAATTTCTGAAGTGCTGGAGTGACGTTCTAGTGCTCTCCGTCAGAACTGCACCCCTGCTGTCAGACGAGACATATACCACGTGATGACACGTTAGGCTCGTGTTGTGTTCAAGGACCCTGACCTTGGCCAGGAAAAACAGGCACTCGCTTGTTTAATTTTTTTGCGGTCTAGATTTCTTTCATTTTTTTTTTTTTTGCGTGTGTTTATAAATTACCTCGAGGGCCGTACCAAATTGTCTCGCGGGCCGTATACGGCCCGGAGGCCGGAGGTTCCCCACCCCTGCTATAATCCCACCATGGTTCCAATGCATCAGGACCAACGGGTTAAATGAGTAGTCCTCCCCACCACCTGCTGTAACGTGACCCTCTCTAATACATCAGGGACGGTAGACTGCATGAAGCGTGATGCTTGGCGTGCGCAGGGCTAGACTTCCTTCATAACGCAGACGTGTGCATGGGCCAGTCAGGAAGAGCTCCCTTCACAACAAGCATTGGTTGATGTTGGTTTTGTTCTGCAAACATTCAGCCACTACATTTAAACCATATTGAATTGAACAGGTCAAGGAGACAACATGCTAGGGATAACCCTGGATCATAAATGATCTTGGTCTAAACTCATTGATAGTGTTGTATGTCAAATGGGAAGGGGTGTGTCACTTGTAAAAAGACTGTAAAGTATTTGCCTATGGATGTCAGTAGACAGGTTGTGGATGCTTTGGTTCTGTCGCAGCTTGATTATCGTTTGGTTACATGGTCGAGTGCTGCTGAAAGGATTTAAACAAACTACTAGTAGCGCAGCATAAGGCAGCACGATGTGCACTCAGAG
Source organism: Chaenocephalus aceratus (assembly GCA_023974075.1). Lineage (NCBI taxonomy): Eukaryota > Metazoa > Chordata > Actinopteri > Perciformes > Channichthyidae > Chaenocephalus > Chaenocephalus aceratus. Next base: position 281 of record JAMFTG010001117.1, on the reverse strand, counting down.
CTCCTGCAGACCAGAGTCACTGGGACGCTGGAGACACTGAAATGGTTAACTGTCAGACAGAGGTCAATTTATATGTTATTGCATTTTGTCAGAGATATTACAGCGACTCACTCAGCAGATATATTATCACAAAGGTTTATAGCGCAGTGTGCTCAACATAACTATCAAACACGACATACGATAGAAGCAAGGTTTGTATTCACACATCTAAATCAGACGTGGGACAGAGAGCAGCCAGAGCGTGATGAGCTGGAGCTCTGCACCGGTCCACATCACTCAGG
>JAMFTG010001116.1:70000-85667 GCA_023974075.1 Chaenocephalus aceratus | reverse complement strand
GAATGAAGTGTCCTCCCCGCCGACACAGAGGCTATTAAACTGTGAGGTGAGAGAGAGTGGGATGTTGAAGGACACGAGGCGACTCTCTCTCTCTCCACTTAATGGCCTGAGCATCAGCTCCGCTCGGGGAACTGAATCGGTCCCTTCATTCTGCCTTCAGCCGTGAGTCTCTTGTTCTGCTCTCCGTCCCAAACAGAAGAAGCCTCGTCTGATTAATAACCATCCTTCCTGTCCTCGTTTCTCCTCTCAGTTTGACTCAATACCACAGAAAGGGGCTGTATTTCATTGTACACATATAGTACACACTCATTACTCACTACTCACTCATCTGGGATCTAACGGTGTACACTCACTCACGCAGTGTACTTCTGTACTATAGGTTCTATCAGAGGTGGGAAGGAACTAACTACATTTACTCAAGTACTTCAGTAAAAGTAGAAGTACTCAGATCTTGTACTTGAGTAAAAGTAGAAGTACTCAGATCTTGTACTTGAGTAAAAGTAGAAGTACTCAGATCTTGTACTTGAGTAAAAGTAGAAGTACTCAGATCTTGTGGTAAAAGTAGAAGTACTCAAATCTTGTACTTGAGTAAAAGCAGAAGTACTCAGATCTTGTCCTTGAGTAAAAGTAGAAGTACTCAGATCTTGTACTTGAGTACAAGTAGAAGTACTCAGATCTTGTGGTAAAAGTAGAAGTACTCAGATCTTGTACTTGAGTAAAATAGAAGTACTCAGGTCTTGTGGTAAAAGTAGAAGTACTCAGATCTTGTACTTCAGTAAAAGTAGAAGTACTGAGATCTTGTCCTTGAGTAAAAGTAGAAGTACTCAGATCTTGTACTTGAGTACAAGTAGAAGTACTCAGATCTTGTGGTAAAAGTAGAAGTACTCAGATCTTGTACTTGAGTAAAAATAGAAGTACTCAGGTCTTGTGGTAAAAGTAGAAGTACTCAGATCTTGTACTTCAGTAAAAGTAGAAGTACTCAGATATTGTCCTTGAGTAAAAGTAGAAGTACTCAGATCTTGTACTTGAGTAAAAGTAGAAGTACTCAGATCTTGTCCTTTAGTAAAAGTAGAAGTACTCAGATATTGTACTTGAGTAAAAGTAGAAGTACTCAGATCTTGTGGTAAAAGTAGAAGTACTCACATCTTGTACTTGAGTAAAAGTAGAAGTACTCAGATCTTGTGGTAAAAGTAGAAGTACTCAAATCTTGTACTTGAGTAAAAGCAGAAGTACTCAGATCTTGTAATTGAGTAAAAGTAGAAGTACTCAGATCTTGTGGTAAAAGTAGAAGTACTCAGATCTTGTAATTGAGTAAAAGTAGAAGTACTCAGATCTTGTGGTAAAAGTAGAAGTACTCAGATCTTGTACTTGAGTAAAAGTAGAAGTACTCAGGTCTTGTGGTAAAAGTAGAAGTACTCAGATCTTGTACTTCAGTAAAAGTAGAAGTACTGAGATCTTGTCCTTGAGTAAAAGTAGAAGTACTCAGATCTTGTACTTGAGTACAAGTAGAAGTACTCCAGATCTTGTGGTAAAAGTAGAAGTACTCAGATCTTGTACTTGAGTAAAAATAGAAGTACTCAGGTCTTGTGGTAAAAGTAGAAGTACTCAGATCTTGTACTTCAGTTAAAAGTAGAAGTACTCAGATATTGTCCTTGAGTAAAAGTAGAAGTACTCAGATCTTGTACTTGAGTAAAAGTAGAAGTACTCAGATCTTGTCCTTTAGTAAAAGTAGAAGTACTCAGATATTGTACTTGAGTAAAAGTAGAAGTACTCAGATCTTGTGGTAAAAGTAGAAGTACTCACATCTTGTACTTGAGTAAAAGTAGAAGTACTCAGATCTTGTGGTAAAAGTAGAAGTACTCAAATCTTGTACTTGAGTAAAAGCAGAAGTACTCAGATCTTGTAATTGAGTAAAAGTAGAAGTACTCAGATCTTGTGGTAAAACGTAGAAGTACTCAGATCTTGTAATGAGTAAAAGTAGAAGTACTCAGATCTTGTGGTAAAAGTAGAAGTACTCAGATCTTGTACTTGAGTAAAAGTAGAAGTACTCAGGTCTTGTGGTAAAAGTAGAAGTACTCAGATCTTGTACTTCAGTAAAAGTAGAAGTACTCAGATATTGTACTTGAGTAAAAGTAGAAGTACTCAGATCTTGTTCTTGAGTAAAGGTAGAAGTACTCAGATCTTGTTCTTGAGTAAAGGTAGAAGTACTCAGATCTTGTTCTTGAGTCAAAGTAGAAGTACTCAGATCTTGTACTTGAGTAAAAGTAGAAGTACTCAGATCTTGTACTTGAGTAAAAGTAGAAGTACTCAGGTCTTGTGGTAAAAGTAGAAGTACTCAGATCTTGTACTTCAGTAAAAGTAGAAGTACTCAGATATTGTACTTGAGTAAAAGTAGAAGTACTCAGATCTTGTTCTGAGTAAAGGTAGAAAGTACTCAGATCTTGTTCTTGAGTAAAGGTAGAAGTACTCAGATCTTGTTCTTGAGTCAAAGTAGAAGTACTCAGATCTTGTACTTGAGTAAAAGTAGAAGTACTCAGATCTTGTACTTGAGTAAAAGTAGAAGTACTCAGGTCTTGTACTTCAGTAAAAGTAGAAGTACTCAGATATTGTACTTGAGTAAAAGTAGAAGTACTCAGATCTTGTTCTTGAGTAAAGGTAGAAGTACTCAGATCTTGTTCTTGAGTAAAGGTAGAAGTACTCAGATCTTGTTCTTGAGTCAAAGTAGAAGTACTCAGATCTTGTACTTGAGTAAAAGTAGAAGTACTCAGATCTTGTACTTGAGTAAAAGTAGAAGTACTCAGGTCTTGTGGTAAAAGTAGAAGTACTCAGATCTTGTACTTCAGTAAAAGTAGAAGTACTCAGATCTTGTACTTGAGTAAAAGTAGAAGTACTCAGATCTTGTTCTTGAGTCAAAGTAGAAGTACCAGAGTGTAGGAATACTCTGTTACAGTAAAAGCATTCAAAATGTTCCTCAAGTGAAAGTATAAAGTATTCTCATCTAAATATAGTGAAAGACAGTGAAAGTATTCGTTGTGCAGATTGGTCCATTTCAGAATAATATATATATATGTTTTATAATGATTGATCATGAAAGTGTTCTCAGAGCTGGAGGAGGTGCAGCTAGTCTGACGCACTTTGTAGACTGCAGGGTAGCTAATTAAAGGTATTAAATACATGTAGAGGAGTAAAAGTACACAGTATAAGATCGAAATACTCAAGAGAAGTACAATTTACTCAAATGTGTACTTGTACTTGTTATATTCCCTCTGTGTCTCTATAAAACCTGGTTTTAGGGTCTCCTCACAATGGGGGTCTGCTCCAGGACGCTCCTCTCCAGGTCTCCCTGCTCCCAGAACTCTGCAGCCACGGCCAGCGCCACCTACAGGGGAACAGAGGAGTTTCATGAGTCAGTGGCTGGAAGATCATTTCACTCGTAGGTGCAAAAAAGAAAAAGACGATAAAAAAATAAATAATCTCAAACCATTTTGTTGACTTTGATCATCAATTACGTCCCCTTCTCTCCCAGCTGTGTGCGTCACTCTTTAGTGTCCCCTGGTCTCCCAGCTGTGTGCGTCACTCTTTAGTGTCCCCTTCTCTCCCAGCTGTGTGCGTCACTCTTTAGTGTCCCCTTCTCTCCCAGCTGTGTGCGTCACTCTTTAGTGTCCCCTTCTCTCCCAGCTGTGTGCGTCACTCTTTAGTGTCCCCTGGTCTCCCAGCTGTGTGCGTCACTCTTTAGTGTCCCCTTCTCTCCCAGCTGTGTGCGTCACTCTTTAGTGTCCCCTGGTCTCCCAGCTGTGTGCGTCACTCTTTAGTGTCCCCTGGTCTCACAGCTGTGTTCGTCACTCTTTAGTGTCCCCTGGTCTCCCAGCTGTGTGCGTCACTCTTTAGTGTCCCCTGGTCTCCCAGCTGTGTTCGTCACTCTTTAGTGTCCCCTGGTCTCCAAGCTGTGTGCGTCACTCTTTAGTGTCCCCTGGTCTCCCAGCTGTGTGCGTCACTCTTTGGTGTCCCCTGGTCTCCCAGCTGTGTGCGTCGCTCTTTAGTGTCCCCTGGTCTCCCAGCTGTGTGCGTCACTCTTTAGTGTCCCCTGGTCTCCCAGCTGTGTGCGTCACTCTTTAGTGTCCCCTGGTCTCCCAGCTGTGTGCGTCACTCTTTAGTGTCCCCTGGTCTCCCAGCTGTGTGCGTCACTCTTTAGTGTCCCCTGGTCTCACAGCTGTGTTCGTCACTCTTTAGTGTCCCCTGGTCTCCCAGCTGTGTGCGTCACTCTTTAGTGTCCCCTTCTCTCCCAGCTGTGTGCGTCACTCTTTAGTGTCCCCTGGTCTCCCAGCTGTGTGCGTCACTCTTTAGTGTCCCCTTCTCTCCCAGCTGTGTGCGTCACTCTTTAGTGTCCCCTGGTCTCCCAGCTGTGTGCGTCACTCTTTAGTGTCCCCTGGTCTCCCAGCTGTGTGCGTCACTCTTTAGTGTCCCCTGGTCTCCCAGCTGTGTGCGTCACTCTTTAGTGTCCCCTGGTCTCACAGCTGTGTTCGTCACTCTTTAGTGTCCCCTGGTCTCCCAGCTGTGTGCGTCACTCTTTAGTGTCCCCTGGTCTCACAGCTGTGTTCGTCACTCTTTAGTGTCCCCTGGTCTCCCAGCTGTGTGCGTCACTCTTTAGTGTCCCCTGGTCTCCCAGCTGTGTGCGTCACTCTTTAGTGTCCCCTGGTCTCCCAGCTGTGTGCGTCACTCTTTAGTGTCCCCTGGTCTCCCAGCTGTGTGCGTCACTCTTTAGTGTCCCCTGGTCTCACAGCTGTGTTCGTCACTCTTTAGTGTCCCCTGGTCTCCCAGCTGTGTGCGTCACTCTTTAGTGTCCCCTGGTCTCCCAGCTGTGTGCGTCACTCTTTAGTGTCCCCTGGTCTCCCAGCTGTGTGTGTCACTCTTTAGTGTCCCCTGGTCTCCCAGCTGTGTGCGTCACTCTTTAGTGTCCCCTGGTGTCCCAGCTGTGTGCGTCATAGTGTCCCCTGTCTCCCAGCCGTAACATTCAAAGCCTCAGTTGCAGCTTTATTACCACGGGGCTGATTTGAGCGTCAGTTGAACAATGAGAAACCCTTGTTGTTAAATTCGCCCACAAAGCGTCCTCGATGAGAGTCTTCTAATCCCAGCTCACGAGGCAGTGGCAGGCTTTGTGTTTTGACGAGATGAAAGCCTGAGCGGAGCCGCGTGAGATCTGGGGTACGGGGAACAATGGCCACGAGGCGGCTGCAGCGGATATTCAGCGTGCGTGGGAAGCGGAGCGACAAGTACAATATCAGCTCTAAAAATATTATTTTAAGTGAGCATCTGAAGCTTTTCGTCGTTCCGTAACATCTGACAGAAGGCCGCGTATCATCGCTGAGAGAATGCATCTGTGCTTTGGAAGATTTGTAGGAATCGGAGCATCTTATCTAAATCTCAAAGAGCAGCAATAGAGACTCAGAGATGCACTGTGGGAACATTCAACTCTGGTATCTCTGCACCAGATAACACGCCGAAGCAGAGATGGAAGAAGTACACACATCCTTACTCAAGTAGAAGTACAGATACTCGTGTTTAAAAGTACTCTGGTGAAAGTAGAAGTACTGACTAAACTTCTTTAGTCAAGTGAAAGTAAAGAGGCTTTGAAGTGTACTTCAGTAAAAAGTACCCATAACTAGCAGCTGCTTTAAAGAGTACCTGACCTCCCTTTATATCAAGAGAACAATAATGACTTCCTCACACACTCAATCTTTTCTCAGCTGCAGCTCCACCGATTTCTCCTCCCTGAGACAGCGGGACGCGGCGAGGCTGTGAGCACACACACAAAGTCCCAGCCAGGCTGCGGGTGTGTGTGTGTGTTCGGGCTGGGTTTCGCTGTGTCTCGCTGTCTCGCAGACGGCCACTGGGCTATTAGGGAGGGGGGGCAGGAGCTCCAACAAGCCGTGTAGGACAGAGAGTGAATACACAGACTACACAGAGATGCTGTGAGAAACCAATGGGAGTTTGGAACATTGAACAATAGAATTATGATCAGTAGAAATGGCCGTGACACGGGACCTTTAAATACAGTAACAAAGTATTTGTACTCCACTTCTTCCCAACTCTGGTCCAAAGTGTTTGCAGGGTTTCACGCGGCAGCGGCTCTCTGGATGTTAGCGTGCACTGAGGCAGGAATTCGCCTCTAAAAAGCAGAGTTAGTCATCAAAGTACTTTTCGAGCCCGATCCGCAGGAGACGCTGGAGCGAGATGTGCTGACAGAGTGTGGGCGAGCTGACTCACAGGCGCTCAGAGGCTGAGAAACAACCAGATGATATAGAAATGAAGTGGAACAACCTGAAGGCAGGGATTGTGCCACACGGGAGGAGAAACAGAACGTCTTTTGAAACTGGGTTTCTAAAACAAATGATACTCATGTTGTTCAGTTTGATGTTCTGTTATATATCTATCAGCCTCTCACGCACATCTGTAACGTCTGCATAATGTCCTCATTGAGAGCCTGGAGGTGAGGAGGCTTGTGAGGAAAAGCCTCAAAATAATTCCAGTAGCTGTATAAGCTTTAAAAAGGATGCTTCATCTCATATATTTGGGCAACTATAAACCTCTACTTCCAGAGACTTTGGCTCATGCTTATAATAACTCTAACTCAGGGGTCCCCACCCTTTTCCCAAGAGCCCCCCAAATGACTCCTGTTGGAATTTAAAGGAGGATGAAAGTACAATGGGAGCCAGAGCCTTTTCTTATCAAGCTCCACATTTGTGGAATCAGCTTCCAGTTTGTGTTCGGGCGGCAGACACCCTATCCGTTTTTAAGAGTGCGCTGAAGACCTTCCTTTTTGATAAAGCTTATAGTTAGGGCTGATTAGATTCAGCCCCTAGTTTTGCTGATATAGGCTTAGTCTGTCGGGGGACATCTTACTTCTTCCTTCTCTCTGTCTATACCTGTGTGCTCTCATGTTTCCATTAACCCAGCTTCCCCACATCTCTTTCTTTCTGGTGTCTATATACGCCGGGATCCGGAGTCATGGATGATCCTGCGGTCCTGTGTCCTGGATCGCGAGCCCTGGATCTTGAGTCGTGGCTGTGGTCCTGGATCATCGGTCCTGGATGGATATCCTCGTGGATTCATCTTCCTATTATACACACATGCATTTCCAAACATTTGGACTACCTATGTTGCAAATGTATTATCTTTTCAATTTACACACGGCATCTATTGCACGTCTGTCCGTCCTGGGAGAGGGATCCCTCCTCTGCTGCTCTCCCTGAGGTTTCTCCCATTTTCCCTTAAACTGTGGGGTTTCTCTGGAAGTGTTTCCTTGTACGATGTGAGGGTCTAAGGACAGAGGGTCTAAGGACAGAGGGTCTAAGGACAGAGGGTCTGAGGACAGAGGGTCTAAGGACAGAGGGTGTCGTATTGTCATACTGATATTCTGTACACACTGTGAAGACCACTGAGACAAATGTAACATGTGTGATATTGGGCTATAAATAAACATTGATTGATTGATTGATGAAAGCGTAGTCAAGGAACTGTTGGAGCGACTTTGATGGTTATTGGACTCAGGATTAATTCACTTGGATTCCCGCTGTATGAAGACATTAAAGGACGGTGCAAGTGGAAACAATTCACAAAGGGATTAAACTGTTTGAAACACACGCTCAAAGTAAGCTGGATTTTGCCGATGTGTTTGTGTGGATTCAAAAGTCGTAAATAATCTACAAAATGGAGGAGACCGATCTGATCGGAGCAACTGACAAATAATCCAACTGAAACCGGCATGGACAATGACTATGTTTTAAACATGCGCTTATCCAGAAAAGCCGGGTTTGGACACTTTACGGCAGAAGAAACATTTCTATTAAAGAAAGAATTATACATTTCTGTCTTTTTATGCCTTTAATACTAACTTGAATTTTTATTAAAATTAATGAATCAATAATTTAAAAATATGTTATTGTAATGTAGAGACGAGGCTTTTAGCGACAATCGTGTATTGCTTTACAATTATATGTAAAAAAAGAGTCTAAATATGATATTTGGCCTCAGATCATCCGAGGCCTGGCGCCCCCCCTGCGATCTTTGGCGCCCCCCAGGTTGGGAACCACTGCTCTCACTGACAGGATGGGAGACAAAAGTCCAGTGTAGAAATGTACAAAGACAAGTTAACGTAAAGACTGAATTCAAGGAACTTGTCAGTGTGCTATTTAGCGAGCGAACGTTAGCTTTATATCCAACAAGCTGGCTAATGAGCAGTGGCTGAATATCTCATTGACTTTAAACCACTGTGCCTCGACACACCAGTCTGCCGTGAGAACTTGTCCAGTTTCACTTAATCAATCCAAACATATAATTAAGTAACTGCAAATAAAATCCAACAAGCTTTAGGCTTCCGTCCAAACCACAGCACTGAGACTGCTCTTGTAAAGGTCTTCAATGACATCCACTTAAACACAGACAGTGGCAGAACTTCAGTGTTAGTATTATTAGATCTCAGTGCTGCGTTTGACACTGTTGACCACAGCATATTACTCGACCGACTGGAAAACTGGGTGGGACTTTCGGAAACAGTTCTAAATTGGTTTGAATCCTACTTAAAGGACAGAAACAGCTTTGTTTCTATAGGTACATACACATCTGAGTTGACAAATATGACATGTGGGGTTCCTCAAGGCTCCATCTTGGGGCCTCTTCTCTTTAACGTCTACATGCTACCACTGGCTCAGATAATGAAAAACAACAAAATAAGTTACCTTACTTAGGAGTGAAGTTAGAGGGGACACATGTTGATGTAGAAGAGACATGAAGAAGAGGGGACACATGTTGATGTAGAAGAGACAGGAAGAAGAGGGGACACATGTTGATGTAGAAGAGACATGGAGAAGAGGGGACACATGTTGATGTAGAAGAGACATGGAGAAGAGGGGACACATGTTGATGTAGAAGAGACATGAAGAAGAGGGGACACATGTTGATGTAGAAGAGACATGAAGAAGAGGGGACACATGTTGATGTAGAAGAGACATGGAGAAGAGGGGACACATGTTGATGTAGAGGAGACATGAAGAAGAGGGGACACATGGTGATGTAGAAGAGACATGAAGAAGAGGGGACACATGTTGATGTAGAGGAGACATGGAGAAGAGGGGACACATGTTGATGTAGAAGAGACATGAGGAAGAGGGGACACATGTTGATGTAGAAGAGACATGGAGAAGAGGGGACACATGTTGATGTAGAGGAGACATGAAGAAGAGGGGACACATGTTGATGTAGAAGAGACATGGAGAAGAGGGGACACATGTTGATGTAGAAGAGACATGGAGAAGAGGGGACACATGTTGATGTAGAAGAGACATGAAGAAGAGGGGACACATGTTGATGTAGAAGAGACATGGAGAAGAGGGGACACATGTTGATGTAGAGGAGACATGAAGAAGTGGATTTTGCATGATAGGTGACCTCTAAGTGACTTTGTACGGCTGGATGTTTTTGTAAAAGATGTAACGTGGCTATCGATCTATCTAACTAGTTCCCTAGCACATGTTTGCTATCTAGGTAGCTATGCCCAAATAGATGGTTAACATAATTTAAATTAGCATTATTATTTTTTTAACTTGCAGTGCTGACCTGTGTCAACACAAAATAAGACAACGTGGAAGCATGAGGTGAGTGGCTGGAGTTTGATGGTAGATGCAAAACGGTGGATAACGGCGGCTTATTACCTTCTTTCTGTGCGGCCTGCATACAGTGTTGTTTATATGTGAAGTCTTGCACCCTGCAATCGAAACTGAACAAACCAAACTTACGATCGAATAGTTTGTTGAAGAAGTCGCAGCCCTATTTTAAATAAAACCCCCATCGAGTGAAGCATGGCTGAGGTTTAGATTAGATGTTGTCAAAGTTCAGAGTTCCTCATTCACAGTAATTACTGTCACCGAGTGGAGCTACTGTCTGTTCTGTTTCTGAAAGGACGAGAGGAACACGCAGACTCCACTGATCTAGAAATAGAAAGGTATCGTGCAACAATGCAACAAGTGAAGTATAATTCATGTGTGTGCCCTAAGTCGGTCTTTCCGCCTTCTTTCACCCATTTTAATGGATTTTACATACTTCATCGACTGCAACCCGGTCTCCTCAAAATTACGTTCCCACAGAACTAAACTGCTTTCTCGATTACGTTAAGCTAGACATTTATTTTCTCCCACATTACGTTTGTTTTGGACGTAACTCAAATACGTTTATTTTCTACACATATCTGTCGTTTATTGTCACAGTAGTTGCTGAGAGAATGTCACACCAGGAAGTAAGTATTCTCAATCCGTTACATTTGAGTCGCCGAGAGGCTAAACTTGGCTTTAAACTGTGACGCGTTTTCGAAAAGAAAGTCCATGTTGAAGCAATATAGTTTTAAGGATATTTAATAAACAAAATCAAAACATAGTAACTATGGACAAAACGGTCAACAGAAAAAATGACAGACACATGGATTGATTTGACGTAGCCTGCGATTTTTTTTTAGTTACTATCTGACATCACATACATCGTAGCATAAACGTTCACAGTTTATTTATAATTAAAAAAAAAATATATATATTTTTTTTTTAAATGTTATAAATAATTTAAAAAAAAACGTGTTTATTGGGGAGGGCAGGAATGTGAAATGGGCCTGGTCCTCCCTGGCGCCGGGCTTGCTACTCATCAACTCAAAAACACCAGATTCTCCTTAATTAGGGTGCGTTCACACCTGCCTTGTTTAGTCCGGTTGAATCGAACCCTGGAGCGTTTAGCTGCTCGGTGCGGTTCGTTTGGGTCGGTGTGAACGCAGTCCGAGACCTCTGAAGTGAACTAAACAACCGGACTCTGGTCCGCTAAAATAGGTGGTCTCGGAGCGCTTGCTAGTGAACTCTGGAGCTGTTCATTGCTGGTGTGAACGCAGTCCGCACCAAAACATATAGGAAGCGCAGTATTTACGTGTCACAAGAACGCGGATATCTTCAACAATCTTTAGCGAAAGAGTCTTTCAAGACATCCGCGGTTGTTTAGTTAAAGAGTGAAGCAGAATTAAGTGTTGAACAGTGCCGTGTAAAGTAACAATTCTCCGTCAGCTACATAAAAGTAAGAACACCTGTCGTCTGTGAAACGCCCTCCTTACTGCAGAACGTCTCTCATGTGTTATAATGTTTTTAACGGATGTTGTCTGATTGTATAATCATATGTCTGTTGATCTCCAGATTAACAGCAGCATGAGAATAACCTGCAGAAAGTGCCGATGCTCCATGGCGGAGGCTCCGGGAGAAATTGCCAGGATTTGCGTTTTTACCCCCTTAATGTCTGACCAATGGTTGAACAGCATTTCTGAGCACATGACTTGTGTTTAAAGTTTATAGTCCGTTTGAGTTTTGCCGTGTGAACGCAAACCGAGCCTTCTGAAGAATTAAACCATGTGACAAACTGTGGTCTGGGGCCGACTCATTTCTAAAGGGATATACGCTCCAAAAATGGCGTACGCCAGTTTCTACGTAATGTTTGCGATTTATAAAATACTAACTTGACGGGAAAACGTGCGGTCCTCCACGCAAACTCTAACCCATGCGAACGCACTACGCACAAACACGGGAGAGACGAGAAACTGCGACCCCGCTGGCAGAAGGAAGGATGAGAGAAATGTGTGGGAAAAATACCATAAATAAAACGTTACCTCTCATTTATCAGATATGAAGAATTCATTTTCACACATTGATTAAAGCCAATCTTAAAATGATGAAACAAACGCCTGCTTGAGACTCCTCAGTGCACGCACGCACGCACGCACGCACGCTCACACACACACACACACACACACACACACACACACACACACACACAACCTGGAGAAATAAATAAATACGGAAATGTTATTTAAACCACCTGAATATGTTGTGTTAATGTTATGAAATGTTCTCTCATAAAGGATGCGGTGAGCAGGAGGACAGAATTACGTCTAAACTGACGCCGTGTTGCTTTTCTATAGGTTGTTGATACGAGCATGGTTTTATATTATATCACGTTTAATCGTGTTTTATGCCGTTTGCTAAGACTTGATAAGTCGCTCGTAAAACACAGGAGGTCTGGAAGCTAAGAACACCATGTGGTAAATTGTACAGCTAATATAACACATTGGCTGTATTTCCTCTAACTGGTGGATATAGGGTTGCTGCGGGGGGAGGGGGGGGGGGGTGAGACGCACAGGCTGCAGTGGAGACGCTGCGCACAGCTGATCGACAGCTGGAACACAAACCACCAAATACAAAAACATAATTCAGATCCAGTCGTCATGACTACACTCCGGAGGGATTCCCCGATCACTTCTTAGTCTCTCATCAAGGGGGGGTCTCCTGTCCCCGGTACACACACACTGCCTGAGGAAGGATGTGTATTATTTTTGTCATGAACCTTTTATTTATGTTGGTGACGATCCGACCTCCATGCTGCTGCTCTGTTCAAACTGCATCCACCAAACAATATGATTTATCTCCACCTCCGCAAAAGAACCAGAATCTGACTCGGTGTGAGACAGTGTCTGTTTTAGCTGTTCTGTCGTCATGTCCTGCTCTCCTTCATGCAGTCAGTCAGAATGAATGAATGGGCGTTTCTTTGACTATTTATAGGCCCATCTGGGCGTTACGTGAAGTTCGCAAAAGCTGCACCGCATTTCGAGTCGGTTGTGATTTATAAAGGGAAACCGGCGTAGGAAGTGCCGTACGCACTTTCCTCGCCGGTACGCAATGTTTGGTGAATCGGAAAATGTCGGAACATTTCTGTACCTATTTTTTGGATTTCTTCTACGTGAGCAACCTTCCCACGTGAGTCCTACGCACGGCGTTATCCATGAGGCCCCAGGTGCGCACCAGAGAAGCGGACTCTTAGGTGTGAATGCACCCGAACAACATTGAGTGGTTTAAATTGTGTACAAAGCTTTTGTGTTTTTCCCGTTCGATTCGGAGAAACTAATAGTTTTTTCGGAGGCAAATATATGTAGAAAATAAAATGAAATGGTAACCTCCTTGGTCGAGGTAACAAAGTCAAAGATGCGCTCGGCTGATATCGTGACTTTCTATTCGATATTTCCATAATGTTGAAATTCTTTTTTGCCCCAACAGGGAAGTGTTGTGGATTTATTGACACCCAGTGTGAGAACGTGAATAAGAACCGATAAAGAGAAAATGTTCCCGTCAGTTGGCAACAAAAGAAGGAAATAAAAGACCCTCCAGCAGCGTCTGTGCGATGCTTCCTGTTCGTATCGATATTCAGGATTGTATACAAAAAAACTTTTATCCATGTACTTTTTCTTGTAATGTTTAATTGAACTATTTATATTTTAGACTGCACTGTAACTTTTATCCATGTATTTTTCCTTAATGTTTATTTTATTAGCTTTTCTTTTTTAATGCTTAATGTCTTTCACTTTTTTTTTTTTTTGTAAAGCACTTCGAATTGCCTTGCGTTGAAAAGTGCTCTATAAATAAACTAAATAAATAAACTTGCCTATACAGATTTACCTGAAACTAAAATGCTGAGGTGCCCGGCGGTGACGAGCGGAATGAAAAGCAGCAAGACTACAACAACTTGAAATCTGGCCAAGTGTCCTTGTCTGATATCCAGTCAGAATGCGTCTCTACTCCTGATATAAGACTCAATAATTCCAGAAGTGACACTGCAGAGATATCAGGTCTTGTTTTTGGACAAAGCTTCATCTTGTTCAGTCAAAACATCTTATTTTGAGTCGTATCTCAGAGGAAACTTATTTTTGTTCACATATTTATTGGAAACTAACATCAGAACACCGAAAACTGAACAGAAGACACGACATGTCCTGATTCTGTTCAGAAAGAGTTCTCCAGCTGATTACGAGATGTGATTTATCCAACTATCCCTTCTTATTTCAGGAGATCTTAACAAGCTAATTCTCACGTGTTCTATTGGCAGATATTTGTACTTATTTCACGTTTAACTTGTTTTTGGAGCAGCGTCTTCTCCCGTGTAGAGTTTGATTCATGGGGGCGTCGGGAATCACTGCTGGAGAAATGGCAGCGCTGACAGTTTCATTCCGGGTCTACTTTATCATCAGCTCCCCTCACAGAGCCGCTGTTGGAGTGAGCCTCATTACTGAGAGCGGCTGGATGAGAGCGCTGCTGGAGAGACGCTTTAAACCCGCTGCTGCGAATATACCGGACCCAAAGCATGCTCCAACAGAGAATCTGAACTGCTACCATCTAATGGAGATTCACTAAAGTCAGACTGAAGCATCCTTTGTGCTCCAGTCAGGCCTCTCAGTGAACACAGAGCTGATCCTGGATCAGATGCACGCTGAAGGCGTTTCTCATGTGTTGTGTCTTGACGTTTGTCTGCTGATGTTACACATGGAGCTGCTGTGATGCAAGTCACATTTCAGACTTGATCTGACCATTAAAGTATTATCGTATCGTATATATGAAAGCCTTTCTGTACCTTGCTCTGGATCTCCCACGGTTTGGCGATGGCAGACAGGTCGCAGGCCGTCATCATCATGGCCCTGAAACACAACATGAGTCAGATGTGTGTGTGTGTGTGCGTATCTCTGGTCCAATTCTAAACCAATCAGTACACCCCATGTGGGTCTGCCACGCTAAGAGCCATTCAAACCAACTAGTGGGGAATGGGAGTTATCAAACCCTCCAATAGGTAGTCATCAAACCCTCCAATAGGTAGACATCAAACCCTCCAATAGGTAGTCATCAAACCCTCCAATAGGTAGACATCAAACCCTCCAATAGGTAGTCATCAAACCCTCCAATAGGTAGACATCAAACCCTCCAATAGGAAGACAACAAACCCTCCAATAGGTAGTCATCAAACCCTCCAATAGGTAGACATCAAACCCTCCAATAGGTAGACATCAAACCCTCCAATAGGTAGACATCAAACCCTCCAATAGGTAGACAACAAACCCTCCAATAGGAAGACAACAAACCCTCCAATAGGTAGACATCAAACCCTCCAATAGGTAGTCATCAAGCCCTCCAATATCAAACCCTCCAATAGGTAGTCATCAAACCCTCCAATAGGTAGTCATCAAACCCTCCAATAGGTAGACATCAAACCCTCCAATAGGAAGTCATCAAACCCTCCAATAGGTAGTCATCAAACCCTCCAATAGGAAGTCATCAAACCCTCCAATAGGTAGTCATCAAACCCTCCAATATCAAACCCTCCAATAGGTAGACATCAAGCCCTCCAATAGGTAGACATCAAACCCTCCAATAGGTAGACATCAAGCCCTCCAATAGGTAGACATCAAGCCCTCCAATAGGTAGACATCAAACCCTCCAATAGGTAGTCATCAAACCCTCCAATATCAAACCCTCCAATAGGTAGACATCAAGCCCTCCAATAGGTAGACATCAAGCCCTCCAATAGGTAGACATCAAGCCCTCCAATAGGTAGACATCAAGCCCTCCAATAGGTAGACATCAAACCCTCCAATAGGAAGTCATCAAACCCTCCAATATCAAACCCTCCAATAGGTAGACATCAAGCCCTCCAATAGGTAGACATCAAGCCCTCCAATAGGTAGACATCAAACCCTCCAATAGGTAGACATCAAACCCTCCAATAGGTAGACATCAAGCCCTCCAATAGGTAGTTATCAAACCCTCCAATAGGT
>JAMFTG010001116.1:0-67500 GCA_023974075.1 Chaenocephalus aceratus | reverse complement strand
CGTCATGTTTCTCTGCGACATGACTCCAGGTCTTCATGAGATGTTTCTGATCATCAGGGTCTGGACATGAACACATGTAACAGATGTGATGAAAACACAACGTCTGTAAAAGCGCTTACAAAAAAAGGTATTATTATTATACACTGAACAAAAATATAAACGCAACACTTTTGTTTTTGCTCCCATTCTTCATGAGATGAACTCAAAGATCTAAAACATTTTCTATATACACAAAATAACCATTTCTCTCAAATATTGTTCACAAATCTGAAAGAATGTGTGACAGTGAGCACTTCTCCTTTGCCGAGATAATCCATCCCACCTCACAGGTGTGGCGTATCAAGAAGCTGATTGGACAGCATGATTATTGCACAGGTGTGCCTTAGGCTGGCCACCATAAAAGGCCACTCTGAAACGTGCAGTTTTGCTTTATTGGGGGGGTCTGGGGGTGTCCGAAAACCAGGGGGTAGGGTTAGGGTTAGGGTAATGTTGTGAATCGAGTGGCCCATGGTGGTGGTGGGGTTATGGTATGGGCAGGCGTATGTAATGGACGACGAACACAGGCCACTCCATTCACAACATTACCCTACCCCTACCCCTACCCCTCACACCAGATACTGCCTGGTTTTCGGACCCCCCCAGACCCCCCCAATAAAGCAAAACTGCACGTTTCAGAGTGGCCTTTTATTGTGGCCAGCCTAAGGCACACCCTAACATGGAGAAGAGGGGACACATGTTGATGTAGAAGAGACATGAAGAAGAAGAAGGGACACATGTTGATGTAGAAGAGGGGACACATGTTGATGTAATGCTTTTGCTGAACTGACTTGAAGTAGAGGGCCAGGTCGGTGGCGATGATGGCGATGTCCATCAGGTGGATCACCGTGTCGTGCTGCCGGCGGCTCAGATTCTGATAGATGTTCAGCGACTGAAACACGAGAGCATAAAGAAAGATAAACAAACAACAGGGATAGCAGGTATCTCAGGAAAGGACAGGCGCTGCTGGGGGTAGGGGGTACACACGTGTCAATGTATATTAACTGTAACTTTAATTCATGTACCTTTGTTATTCATGTTTTATTATCTTTGCTTTTAATTGAGCCATTTTATAATATGTTTCTTAATGCCTTAATGTCTTTCATTTTGGTAAAGCACTTTGAATTGCCATACTTCGTTCCCAGTACTTAGTTCACCAGAACAGATCGCGTTCACACCGGAACAAGTCCCTGAGGGAGGATTAGCCAAATGAAGCCGCTGACGTCACTTCTTCTTCTTCTTCTGCTTTGGGTTTACTGGCAGGCCGCAAACCACTTCACGGCGTATACTGCCGCCCAAAGTCCCCGCCCGGAAGTCCCCGGAGTTGGGGAAGGCTTCAGTAGAAGCTGCTGGGAGTCCCAGCAGCTTCTACTGAAGCCTTCCGAGTAAATCGCCAGAACGCCGACACCTCCTCATCTCCACCGCTCCCATGTTTTATTTTGTGTTGCCATAAGTTAGTCTCTCTGCGTTTCTGCGCTGGGCTAATGCTAATGCTAATAATGCTAATGCCAGCAAATACAATGGCGGCTTCACAAAACTTGTTCGAGTTTTACGGGGCGTGGTTTGCAATCCGCCCAGCCAACCTTTAAAGTCCCTGCCCTCTAGCAGGGACGGAACAGGGCGTGAAACGGTTCTCATGAACTAAGTTCTAGTTCCGTATTGTTATGGTGTGAACACAACATTCAAGAACTATCGGAACTAAACGGTAAAAATGCTCCGGTGTGAACGCGCCTCTTGTGTTGAAAGGTGCTATATAAATAAACTTGCCTTGCTTTATGTTTAGTTTACTGTAAATTGGTATTCCAACATGTATATGTTTCTACTTTTGAAAGGCTGTTTTATTTCTATTTTGAGATGTTTACATTTTAGAATTGTTTATTTTTACATATGTCCAATGCCAATGTACATCTTCTCTTCTCTGATCTTATGAGAGGAAGGCAAGAGAAGTCTCAAACAGGCCTTAAAGTGAAAAAGAAAGTGTGACAACATTAGTGAGGTTTCTTCTTACTCCACATTAACTGAGGGGTTTCTTTGGGTGTTTCAATGTGAGGGTCTGAGGACAGAGGGTCTGAGGACAGAGGGTCTAAGGACAGAGGGTCTGAGGACAGAGGGTCTGAGGACAGAGGGTCCGAGGACAGAGGGTCTAAGGACAGAGGGTCTGAGGACAGAGGGTCTGAGGACAGAGGGTCTGAGGACAGAGGGTGTAAGGACAGAGGGTCTAAGGACAGAGGGTCTGAGGACAGAGGGTCTGAGGACAGAGGGTCTGAGGACAGAGGGTCTAAGGACAGAGGGTCTAAGGACAGAGGGTCTGAGGACAGAGGGTCTAAGGACAGAGGACCTAAGGACAGAGGGTCTGAGGACAGAGGGTCTGAGGACAGAGGGTCTGAGGACAGAGGGTCTAGATCGCCATATCTAGCTACGGAGCATACGGTGATAAAGCATTCTAGCGTACTTCATCTCTCAGCAGAGTCTTTCCAAACTCCAGGTGGTGTCTTTCCAAGATGGAGGAGCCGTGAAGCTTCGCCAGGGGATTACCAGACCTGACACACACACACACACACACACACACACACACACACACACACACACACACACACACACACACACACACACACACACACACACACACACACACACACACACACACACACACACACACACACACACAATGGGGAGGTTACACATGGAGGCCGGCTCTCATCCATCAGCCGGAGGAGGATCTGGAATCTGCTCCTTGATGTTCTCAGTGAGCGACGCTACCCCCACACACTGATCTGAGGTCAGGAGGCGGGGCCGCTGTCAGCTGGAGGCCATTACACGCTATCCAGGAATATAACCCAACTGTCCAAGAAACGGGGTCAAAGCAGGGCGAAAACAAATCGATAAAAGTATTTAATATAAGATAAGACTTTTATTAATCCCCGTGGGGAAATAGTTTCCCTGTGTTCGGAGCAGTGGGCGGCCATTTTGAACGGCGCCCGGGGAGCGGTGCCTTGCTCAGGGACACCTCGGTAGCACTTGGTCTTACCGGGACTTGAACTGGTGACCTTGCAGTTGCCAAGTCCCTATCGACTTCGCCACCACCGCCATACCAAGCTCGAAGTGAATATATCAGCCGTGTCCTTGTTGTTTTGAGTTTGATCTCTTTGGATGAAAGCGTCGGCTAAATGTAACGTACGATAAAAGCTAACTGTCCCTCGCTTGTTAAGCGGGCAGCTTACGTGTGTTGTGCTAGCTAGGCCCGAGATTCACAGGTTTTATTTGTCAAAGGAGGGCATGATATTAAAGCATGATGTTGTTATTTATTGTAGCCGTCTGCTTTGTTGTTGTTGATTAACGTATTCACATCACCACAGCCAGAAGCAGTGCTTTCAATACATAATAAAGTGTCTTGAGATAAAATATTTTATGACATGGTTTAAAAACAAAAATCTATTTGCCTGCTAAATAAAATAATCTACTGATGAATTAAATCAGTTATCAGACGGACACACAACTTCAATCGTTTTACCGCTGCCTTCTGGTTCAATACCTTTCTGTGTCATCTTACTTTGATGCTGCTGCTGCTTGTGTTGGATGTGCACTTGATTTGATTGTATGTGCTTTATTTAAAGTCGAGTAATTTCTGTGTGTTTTATCTGAACCGTTCCTTTTGCAAATGTTAATTTCTCCGCAGTGGGACGGGTAAAAGATGATTCTGTAGCTTAAAGTCTCTGATGAGTCCACCATGAGAGTAGCATGCTAACAAGGGTCCCAACTGTAGCTGTGAACATGACAGAGACATCAAGCATGCTCATTCCTGACGTGGAGCTAATCTGAAGTAAATATTGAATACTGCTTTCTGTTCCTCCATCTTGTGACTGTGTGACTCCCTCTCTTGGATATCAGCATGTGAAGGACACTGCTCAGGAACTAGTCTCTGTATGTGATGACTCCTTCCCTTCAGGAGAGGATCACAGATACATGGATCCTGAACTAGCTGATGCTCTGTATGTGATGACTCCTTCCCTTCTGGAGAGGATCACAGATACATGGATCCTGAACTAGCTGATGCTCTGTATGTGATGACTCCTTCCCTCCAGGAGAGGATCACAGATACATGGATCCTGAACTAGCTGATGCTCTGTATGTGATGACTCCTTCCCTTCAGGAGAGGATCACAGACACATGGATCCTGAACTAGCTGATGCTCTGTATGTGATGACTCCTTCCCTTCAGGAGAGGATCACAGATACATGGATCCTGAACTAGCTGATGCTCTGTATGTGATGACTCCTTCCCTCCAGGAGAGGATCACAGATACATGGATCCTGAACTAGCTGATGCTCTGTATGTGATGACTCCTTCCCTCCAGGAGAGGATCACAGATACATGGATCCTGAACTAGCTGATGCTCTGTATGTGATGACTCCTTCCCTTCTGGAGAGGATCACAGACACATGGATCCTGAACTAGCTGATGCTCTGTATGTGATGACTCCTTCCCTTCAGGAGAGGATCACAGATACATGGATCCTGAACTAGCTGATGCTCTGTATGTGATGACTCCTTCCCTTCAGGAGAGGATCACAGATACATGGATCCTGAACTAGCTGATGCTCTGTATGTGATGACTCCTTCCCTTCTGGAGAGGATCACAGATACATGGATCCTGAACTAGCTGATGCACTGTATGTGATGACTCCTTCCCTTCTGGAGAGGATCACAGATACATGGATCCTGAACTAGCTGATGCTCTGTATGTGATGACTCCTTCCCTTCAGGAGAGGATCACAGACACATGGATCCTGAACTAGCTGATGCTCTGTATGTGATGACTCCTTCCCTTCAGGAGAGGATCACAGACACATGGATCCTGAACTAGCTGATGCTCTGTATGTGATGACTCCTTCCCTTCAGGAGAGGATCACAGATACATGGATCCTGAACTAGCTGATGCTCTGTATGTGATGACTCCTTCCCTCCAGGAGAGGATCACAGATACATGGATCCTGAACTAGCTGATGCTCTGTATGTGATGACTCCTTCCCTCCAGGAGAGGATCACAGATACATGGATCCTGAACTAGCTGATGCTCTGTATGTGATGACTCCTTCCCTCCAGGAGAGGATCACAGATACATGGATCCTGAACTAGCTGATGCTCTGTATGTGATGACTCCTTCCCTTCAGGGGAGGATCACAGACACACGGATCCTGAACTAGCTGATGCTCTGTATGTGATGACTCCTTCCCTTCAGGAGAGGATCACAGATACACGGATCCTGAACTAGCTGATGCTCTGTATGTGATGACTCCTTCCCTTCTGGAGAGGATCACAGACACACGGATCCTGAACTAGCTGATGCTCTGTATGTGATGACTCCTTCCCTTCAGAAGAGGATCACAGATACACGGATCCTGAACTAGCTGATGCTCTGTATGTGATGACTCCTTCCCTTCTGGAGAGGATCACAGACACACGGATCCTGAACTAGCTGATGCTCTGTATGTGATGACTCCTTCCCCTCAGGAGAGGATCACAGATACATGGATCCTGAACTAGTTGATGCTCTGTATGTGATGACTCCTTCCCTTCTGGAGAGGATCACAGATACACGGATCCTGAACTAGTTGATGCTCTGTATGTGATGACTCCTTCCCTTCAGGGGAAGATCACAGATACACGGATCCTGAACTAGCTGATGCTCTGTATGTGATGACTCCTTCCCTTCAGGGGAGGATCACAGATACACGGATTCTGAACTAGCTGATGCTCTGTATGTGATGACTCCTTCCCTTCTGGAGAGGATCACAGATACATGGATCCTGAACTAGTTGATGCTCTGTATGTGATGACTCCTTCCCTTCAGGGGAGGATCACAGATACATGGATCCTGAACTAGTTGATGCTCTGTATGTGATGACTCCTTCCCTTCTGGGGAGGATCACAGATACACGGATCCTGAACTAGCTGATGCTCTGTATGTGATGACTCCTTCCCTTCTGGAGAGGATCACAGATACACGGATCCTGAACTAGCTGATGCTCTGTATGTGATGACTCCTTCCCTTCTGGAGAGGATCACAGATACACGGATCCTGAACTAGCTGATGCTCTGTATGTGATGACTCCTTCCCTTCTGGAGAGGATCACAGAAACATGGATCCTGAACTAGCTGATGCTCTGTATGTGATGACTCCTTCCCTTCTGGAGAGGATCACGGATCCTGAACTACTTGATGCTCTGTATGTGATGACTCCTTCCCTTCTGGAGAGGATCACAGATACATGGATCCTGAACTAGCTGATGCTCTGTATGTGATGACTCCTTCCCTTCAGGAGAGGATCACAGATACACGGATCCTGAACTAGCTGATGCTCTGTATGTGATGACTCCTTCCCTTCAGGAGAGGATCACAGAAACATGGATCAGAGGCTGAAGATCAAGCCGGGGGCCAGGGAGATTTGTATAACAATAAACCCCCCCCCCCCCCCCCCTCACTTCATCTGGTACAGGTTGTTGGTTCCTCGGTGGTCGATGTCGTGGCAGAGGCCGGCCGTCACCATGGCCATACACTCCAGATCTGTGAAGTACCGCTTCAGATCGCCCGTCTGACAACAACAACAAAAACAACAACAACAACAACAACATCATTTTAATCAGATCGACTTTAAAATTGGTCAGTACCATCTAAAGACCTTGAAGATCAAAAACTAACAAAATCTTTACATCGAACGCCCGAGCCGTGGCATGGCGGTGAAAAATGAATTCATTATCTCATTACAGAGGGAAGAAGGAAAGAGGAGAAGGATGTTAGGATGTTACAGAGGGAGGAAGGAAAGAGGAGAAGGATGTTAGGATGTTACAGAGGGAGGAAGGAAAGAGGAGAAGGATGTTAGGATGTTACAGAGGGAGGAAGGAAAGAGGAGAAGGATGTTAGGATGTTACAGAGGGAGGAAGGAAAGAGGAGAAGGATGTTAGGATGTTACAGAGGGGGGAAGGAAAGAGGAGAAGGATGTTACAGAGGGAGGAAGGAAAGAGGAGAAGGATGTTAGGATGTTACAGAGGGGGGAAGGAAAGAGGAGAAGGATGTTACAGAGGGAGGAAGGAAAGAGGAGAAGGATGTTAGGATGTTACAGAGGGGGGAAGGAAAGAGGAGAAGGATGTTACAGAGGGAGGAAGGAAAGAGGAGAAGGATGTTACAGAGGGAGGAAGGAAAGAGGAGAAGTGTGTTAGGACGTTAGGATGTAAGGATGTTAGGGTGTTAGGACGTTAGGATGTAAGGATGTAGAGACGCATTCTGCCTGCATATCAGACTCCTGGGCAGGATGTGCAGCGAGGGTAGTGACTCACCATCAGCAGGGTGAACATGGTCTGCCCCACGTTGAACCCGTGCCTCCAGTTGTGGTAGGTGATCTTCCGGTAGCCTTTACTCAGGGAGTAGATGAACCTCACCAGCGCCTGCACACACAGATTGAAGCTCATGTTAGTGCGAGGAAAGGATGTATCGTGTTTCAGCCACACCTTCCCTTCACTAACTGCATCCCGGGAGCACTGAAGGTACCGGACAGCCACTGTTCAGGTGGTTGGATTGACTTCCAGACACAGTGGGTTTCTGGTTGTTATCTGCAGTTGCTAGTTCTCTCACGTCGTCACTTTGAGTGTTGTTCAAAAACACTTCATTATTCAAGCTTCCGATCACTTGTTGGAACTTCTGGTTCGACCGTTATTGCTATAGCCGCGTTCACACTGCGGTACTTTCCCTACAAAGGTTCATGCGAACTTAGTTCAAGAGAACTCTTTAGTTCTCAGGAACTAAGTACAGATCGCGTTCATACCAGAAAAAGTCCCTGGGGGTGGATTAGGCAAATGAAGCCGCTGACGTCACTTCTTCTTCTTCTGCTTTGGGCTTACTGGCAGGCCGCAAACCACTTCACGGTGTATACTGCCACCCGGAGTCCCCGGCCGGAAGTCCCCGGAGTTGGGGAAGGCTTCAGTAGAAGCTGCTGGGAGTCCCAGCAGCTTCTACTGAAGCCTTCCGAGTAAATCGCCAGAACGCCGACACCTCCTCATCTCCACCGCTCCCATGTTTTATTTTGTGTTGCCATAAGTTAGTCTCTCTGCGTTTCTGCGCTGGGCTAATGCTAATAATGCTAATGCTAATAATGCTAATGCTAATGCTAATAATGCTAATGCTAATAATGCTAATAATGCTAATGCTAATAATGCTAATGCGAGGATAATAAAATGGCGGCTTCACAAAACTTTTTGGGAGTTTCACGGGGCGTGGTTTGCAATCCGCCCAGCCAATCAGGAATATAGCTCTTTTCTCAAAAAAGAGCCGCTCGAAAGTCCCTGCTCTCTAGCAGGGACTTTCGAGGGGGTAAAAAGGTTCGCATGAACTACTTTTAGTACCGGCTCTTTTTGGTGTGAACGCGATCATGAACTAAGTTCGCATGAACCGTTGTGGGAAAAGTACCGCAGTGTGAACGCGGCTTATGACTTGGTGTCGCCAGCTTCATCAACCTTTACTTAGCAAAGAAACAGCTTTAAGCCTTCGATGATGGGCGATGAATAGATGGGTGTAGCTAATCTGATCTGGCTAAATAGGGAGAAAGCAACATAGCTAGGTTGTACAATGTTAACGTTAATTTAGGACTGGTAACCAATTCACCAGCAGCATGTATTTAATATCTAGCTTGAAGTGAATATATCTGCACTTTCCTTCTTGTTCAGAGTTTTAATCTGTATGCTTGGTGTCACTTTGGACAAAAACGTCCGCTAAATGATATGTAATGTACTAACTTCCCCTTGCTTATTAAGTGGGTAGCTTACGTCCTGTTCACATTAAATTAAGCTTACAAGCTGGCAATGAACAATAATAATAATAATATATTAGTTTTATATAGCGCTTTTCTGAACCCAAAGACGCTTTACATTTGGGAGGGAGGGTACACAAACAAAACAACAACAAAGACAGAACCAAAAAGAAACAAAACACAACAGAAAAGCAGTCAGGAGGAAGTTGATTGAGAGGGGGCGGGGCTTATGGATAGAGAGTTGAAGAGGTGGGTTTTGAGGCGGGACTGGAACAGGGTGAGGGACTCAGACTCACGGAGGTCTTGGGGGAGGGAGTTCAAGTCCTTCCTGCCAACATACAATATACCCAAAAACATAAAGAAACATGGAAGTGATGTCAAATACAGCAATACAACTATACTAGTAAAATGCATATATAAGTACTCGGACTTTAAGAAAAAACACTGACAGTAAAATAAATACTGTATACTGTAATGATATATATGTGTAACAATAAAAGCTGTGAAGGCTCCTTCCCTTATAGCCTTGTTTTGCTCAGTAGTGCTGAAGGCCTCTCCGTGGAGCTTTGCAACGCAGAATAGTTGAGTTAGCCTGCGATGCTAACTCATAGCTTTATAAAGACCGCCGCAGGCTAAAAGAACTAAGGGAGCTTTCACACCGGCAACACCCTGGAAGATATGACAGCCGATGATGAGGCCGAGTCCGAGGCTAAGTCCCCCGAGAGTCAACCCGACACTGGGCTGAACGCTGCTGCTGAACGTGCATCACGTTTAGAAGAAATTAAACACCTTTTGAGGGCGATAAGAAGGGCAGCGTGCGTCTCATGGCCCTGGGGTAACTATGAGTGAGAGGGGGCTACATCTTCCCAGGGTCCACTCTTACCCTCGGGCTAAAGATAACAGAGCTCACCTTTAAGAACATGCCGTTTGAAAAACCCATAAATCCACTGTTGTTATGGCTCCAACTATCCGTTTAATGCGAGAATTATTCATCCGGCCCTGTACTCAGTTTAAATTATATTTGAGAGTTTACAGCCTTGTGAGAGACGTGACTCCTGGTGTGAAGAGGCAGGCCCTTTCGTTGTGTTGAGGTTTCAGCCACAGCAGATATGACCCTAACCCATCATTTAAATCCGTCATTTTAACTAGTCCATATTGACGAATTCAAAATTATCTGAATAGCACCACCATGTGGAATTTTAAATGTTTTAATAACCGCAAGTTGCCCGGACCTAACCATGTTCCAAAATCCCCCATCTTACGGAAATTCCCCAGACGTGAAGTAAGGGATGATGTGCTGCGACGCGGTCATTATGGGGAAAAGAACACCGACAGGCTGATCAGGAGCCCGACGCGAAGCGGAGGGATCTAGATCGGCATTATCCCGCTTATTACACGGCCACATTCTCAACAAAGTAACGATATGACTCCCAATATTAATTGAAATGCTTTTATGGATTTAGAAAATGATTTTATTGATTTAAAAAATAGTTGTATGGATTGATTTAAATTGACATGCATCCGCGAAGGAAAATAGTCCGTTGTTACCGTTTGAACTAACGTAGCAACGGCAGGAACTGCTTCGATAGCGTTTTTGAGGAGCTTTTTGATTACAAATTTGAAAACATCGCTGCTTGCTTTAAAAGTAGCACGATTCATGATGTCAGACCTTGGGAAGTATCTAGATATTCCTGCCCTAATGCCAAAGTAACTGGCAAGTGAATATGTGTCGCCGTTTGATGTCTATGTCTGGACCGCTGCGTAAAAAGGAGGGTTTCTGCCCCGTTACTTCTGCGCTGTGTTTCATGTCCCAGTTCGAAAAGCAAACTGCATGCAGTTTGCTTTTCGGCCCAACTGTATGCAGTTCAATCGACCGGGCTTCTTTCTGAAGATGTGAGCGTCCTTAACAACGGTCAATAAGTCCTTGACAGCGGTCTGTCTGTTCGGTATTAACAACGTGTCACGTGTTCTGAATTGACCAATCAGAATCGAGTATTCAACTAAGCCATGTAATAATGGGAAATAGCCAGCTTTCCAAAAATGTTTGGAGAGGCCGGAATGACTAGTGGAAAATCAGACCTTTTGAGTCGGAAAAGCCGGCGTTCCCGTGGCCGATCCCTTGCACTTAACCTAACCCTAACCCAACCCAGATAGGTGACTGCTTTTCCGAAAAAACAGCCATAAAACCATCTTTTCGTTGGATAATAACGGGACAGACGGGACGCGGAAAGCAGGACGGTCATCTTACTGTATCTCCCTGGAGCGCACCACTCTCTGCGAGGGAAAGAACTTGCAGTATCTTGTCGTAAAATGTTGATTATTCTCCGAATAAAACGTAAATATCGAGGAGATAAACCCAGAGTTAGTTGATAAATCCTCAGTGTCAGACATCAGTTCAGAGATCTCCTCCTTGTGTTCCAGCTCCAATTTAAAATGTCTGAAAGGAGCTTCCAACTTCATACATGATAACTCGTTCGTCATGGCAACCCTTGCACAGGTTCATCACCGAGTTTAAAATGAACCTAAAGCGACAAATCAAACATGCACTCACCTCTCTGGGAATGTGGAACTTGTCCACCACTTTGAGTTCGTAGTACATCTTGATTCCACACTTCACCAGCTCCAGGTCGGTGTGGTGATAATCGTAGAAGTGGAACTCAAACAGCTCCACCTTCTTGGAGTCGGGCAGGACCTCCGACTGCGGACACATGATGGAAATGGAGACATTAATATTAGAGCATGAGAACCTGAAAAGAAGGCCGTTGTCCTGATCTAACGGAGAGTACCGTGGATAACTGATTTAGTTTGAGAGTTTATTTGAGTATACCTGGAAAGAGTTGTTGTGGATTTAATTGTTTGGACTATGATCTGTCTGGAGCTGTTATTGAGTCCGACATCCTGACATTGTAGCACTTCCTGCCTCCAGGTCTGGAGGTCAATGGTTTTCTGAATGTGTTTTTGGTTGTTAGCCTGAAATAAGGCCTGTGGTTAGTAACACAAGCTGAAGAGATTTTTATTCCACGACTTAAAATACGTCAGTAAATAAATACCCCACTGGTGGATTAAAAAAATGGTGGTTGCTAACAAGCGTCTAAATGAGACGACTAAACGCCATCACGGCCAACATTAGCCTCCTTTAGCTTAGCGGTGGTGACGTGAAGTCATGTGACCGTGCTGTAGTTCCTTTATAGCCCAACATTAGCCTCCTTTAGCTTAGCGGTGGTGACGTGAAGTCATGTGACCGTGCTGTAGTTCCTCTATAGCCCAACATTAGCCACCTTTAGCTTAGCGGTGGTGACGTGAAGTCATGTGACCGTGCTGTAGTTCCTTTATAGCCCAACATTAGCCACCTTTAGCTTAGCGGTGGTGACGTGAAGTCATGTGACCGTGCTGTAGTTCCTTTATAGCCCAACATTAGCCTCCTTTAGCTTAGCGGTGGTGACGTGAAGTCATGTGACCGTGCTGTAGTTCCTCTATAGCCCAACATTAGCCACCTTTAGCTTAGCGGTGGTGACGTGAAGTCATGTGACCGTGCTGTAGTTCCTTTATAGCCCAACATTAGCCTCCTTTAGCTTAGCGGTGGTGACGTGAAGTCATGTGACCGTGCTGTAGTTCCTTTATAGCCCAACATTAGCCTCCTTTAGCTTAGCGGTGGTGACGTGAAGTCATGTGACCGTGCTGTAGTTCCTTTATAGCCCAACATTAGCCTCCTTTAGCTTAGCGGTGGTGACGTGAAGTCATGTGACCGTGCTGTAGTTCCTTTATAGCCCAACATTAGCCGCCTTTAGCTTAGCGGTGGTGACGTGAAGTCATGTGACCGTGCTGTAGTTCCTTTATAGCCCAACATTAGCCGCCTTTAGCTTAGCGGTGGTGACGTGAAGTCATGTGACCGTGCTGTAGTTCCTTTATAGCCTTTTTACTTCAATGCTTGCTATTTTAATTCATGAACCCTTTGTAGGGTTTGTTGTTTACCAGGGTCTCAGTGTTTGTTGTTGTTTACCAGGATCTCAGTGTTTGTTGTTGTTTACCAGGGTTTCAGTGTTTGTTGTTATTTACCAGGGTCTCAGTGTTTGTTGTTGTTTACCAGGGTCTCAGTGTCTGTTGTTGTTTACCAGGATCTCAGTGTTTGTTGTTGTTTACAAGGGTCTCAGTGTTTGTTGTTGTTTACCAGGGTCTCAGTGTTTGTTGTTTACCAGGGTCTCAGTGTTTGTTGTTGTTTACCAGGATCTCAGTGTTTGTTGTTGTTTACCAGGGTTTCAGTGTTTGTTGTTATTTACCAGGGTCTCAGTGTTTGTTGTTGTTTACCAGGGTCTCAGTGTCTGTTGTTGTTTACCAGGATCTTAGTGTTTGTTGTTGTTTACAAGGGTCTCAGTGTTTGTTGTTGTTTACCAGGGTCTCAGTGTTTGTTGTTGTTTACCAGGGTCTCAGTGTTTGTTGTTGTTTACCAGGGTCTCAGTGTTTGTTGTTATTTACCAGGATCTCAGTGTTTGTTGTTGTTTACCAGGGTCTCAGTGTTTGTGTTGTTTACCAGGGTCTCAGTGTTGTTGTTTACCAGGGTCTCAGTGTTTGTTGTTTACCAGGGTCTCAGTGTTTGTTGTTGTTTACCAGGATCTCAGTGTTTGTTGTTGTTTACCAGGATCTCAGTGTGTGTTGTTGTTTACCAGGATCTCCTGCAGCTCCTCCTCCTGACACTCGTCCGGCTCCTTCGCCCATCTCTCTCTGGTGTTCTGCAGAAACACAGCAACATGACCTTGGATGAAATGGCTTGGCATCACTCAGCTGATCTGAGGTCCCAGAAGGTCGCCCTCTCCGTCTCCTCCTCTCCGCTGACGGATCACCCTTTAGGAAACCTGACAGCTTATTCCACTTTATAAATGAAGCTCGTCTCCCGTCGGCATCACATCGACCGATGCGCGGAGCCGACCGTGCTCCTCTGACTGATCACGGGATAAAGCGTTTTTACTTTAAGATCAAAGACCTGGCGATGTCCGGCGGCAGCTGGTCTGCCAGAGGTCGCGCTAACCGGATGTTTTGCGTCTACGACAGATTTCTTTTAACGACGACGGAAACATCTGAAAGCGGTTCCATCATTTTGACGGATTAGAACAGACTCGGATCGGCGCCAACGTTCCCCCGCAGCGAGGCTCCGTTGCTATGACGCCCTCCAAAGAGGAAACGATATTTTGTCCGAACTAGCATAGCACGGCGCTAACAGCTCATGAGGGTGCGCCCCCCCCCCTGTTGACAGTTCACGAGCGCTCTCTCTCTCCCCCCCCCCCCCCCGTTGACAGTTCACGAGCGTGCTCTCTCCCCCCCCCCCCCACCCCCGTTGACAGTTCACGAGCGTGCTCTCTCTCCCCCCCCCCCACCCCCGTTGACAGTTCACGAGCGTGCTCTCTCTCTCCCCCCCCCCCCCCGTTGACAGTTCACGAGCGTGCTCTCTCCCCCCCCCCCCCCCCCCGTTGACAGTTCACGAGCGTGCTCTCTCTCTCCCCCCCCCCCCCCCCCCCGTTGACAGTTCACGAGCGCTCTCTCTCTCCCCCCCCCCCCCCCCCCGTTGACAGTTCACGAGCGTGCTCTCTCCCCCCCCCCCCCACCCCCGTTGACAGTTCACGAGCGTGCTCTCTCTCCCCCCCCCCCACCCCCGTTGACAGTTCACGAGCGTGCTCTCTCTCTCCCCCCCCCCCCCCCCCGTTGACAGTTCACGAGCGTGCTCTCTCCCCCCCCCCCCCCCCCCCCGTTGACAGTTCACGAGCGTGCTCTCTCTCTCCCCCCCCACCCCCGTTGACAGTTCACGAGCGTGCTCTCTCCCCCCCCCCTCCCCTCGTCAGAGTCGTGGGAAGGCCGACGGGTAATACTGGATTTTGACGGAAATGTTACGACCTCTGCGTAACCTCTGGCTGGCTCAGAGCAATTCAAAAGGCAAAGGAGAAAGAGTAAAGTTAAATATAAAATCAAAAAGGCAAGTTATTAAAATATATACAAACAAACAACCAAGAAGTACAATGTGCAGTATTTGTATTTCCTAAAGTATTAAAGGAACCGCTAACATTTAAAAAGTGTGTATAAAATGTAGTAGCACTGGTTGGCACATAGAAATTTAATTTTAATCACATTTCAACATAACAACATTTAAAAACTATATGTTATGCCCCATCATCAACGTACTGTAACAGAGTATGATTTGAACAAATGATAAACTTTAAATGCGATAATGTTTGCGTGGATTTGTTTCCTTGTTTCCTCAGTTTGTATTCGAGGCTAAAAAGTACCGAAAAGGCAACGTTTGGAAAGTTCACGTGCCGCCGCCGGCGCAGAGGCTTCTTTGCATCAGCCTTTGAGTGCTTGAGTCGCAGCAGCCGGACATTTGGTGGAAGCATTCATTTATTATTCCATTTTATTTCAATCTATTTTTATGTAAATACTGCTATATTTTACTATATCTTTCTTATGTTAGTATAGTTTTCTTAAAATAGTTCTCTATCTGTGTTTTTCTATTTTTGTTTATGTACTTTTATCAAGCCAGAGTCCTCGTACGCGTCAACCTGCCTGGAAATAAATCTGTTTCTGATTCTGATTTATTTATTTTGTATTTATTTACTGACCTGTACTACGAAGCCGGATGTTCTCTTAGCGGCTAACTTCAGGGGAAACTCGGAGTTTCCGGTCCTACGAAGCTGGTTCTCTTTTTAGCGGGCTAGATCTCCATGGCAACTGATGCTGAGCGGCTAACCTGGTCCGGAGCAGGTTAGGTTCCAGGCTAAGAGATCAACTCAGTGAAAGCACAGCCTGCTGACCAATCAGAGCTCAGTGTGCGGAGTGTAAAGCGATCAAGTCATATTACAGGAGAAAGGAAACACAGAAAAGCTGCCGTCGCAGGAAAGACGGCCGGCAAAAATCACCGACTGTGTGAACGTGAACATTAATAGAATATCACCTCCATCTTCAGAGCAATCTGACTATTATAACATTAGCGTTAAGAAAGCTTACTTAAATATCGGCCACAACATAAGTAACCGGATCAGAGTACATTAAGTACAGTCCGCGGCATATCACTTCATAATGTATCGTATATCTCCTGATCTGAGTCAGCTGAGCCGTATCTGGCCGTGCAGCACTCACAGCGTCACAGACTGGATGCAGAAGTATTATTTTAAGCAACACGTTAAGTTGACGAAACACTCGAGACAAATGTAATTAAAGTCAGATCGTGTTTTAGACGGCAGTGATATCATAAACCTGTTAATGGACGCATTCAAACACTTTTTCTTTTGCCAGCCTGTATTCACCTTGCAGGTGCAGCTCTGAGGCTTTGATCCTGATCAAGTGTTTAAGTCATGGATGTTTAAAGTTTAACTTCTTCATATGTCTAATATTATAGTTGACTTTTCATTCAGGAAGTATGACGCTGCGCTGTCAGTGCGCTTCTCCATGTCTGTGATTGGTCGAATGCTCCAGATACCACCCCTCTCATGTGAACACCTAGCTAGATAGGACACGGCTGGCTGAGCGATCCACTTGATAACCCGCGCCGTAGGACCGCTTAGCGAGAGCGCGTATGTTTTGGATTAGGCCAACCGGCTAACTCAAACATATCAGGTTAGGTTGAACCGGCTTCGTCGTACAGGCCTCTGGACGTGTTGGATCTCGTCCTTGCGACACTTGACGTGGAACAGCACCATGTCCATGATTTGTATAAATTATGAACGTTAAATATGATAATGTTTATGTTTGTGTGGATTTGTGTCCTTTTGTCAAAAGCATCAGTTGGTGTTCTCAGCGAAATGCATCCGTGTGACGTAAAGACGGGAAGTTGAAGTAATGCCATTGAGTGGGTCCGAGCAGAAGATTCGGTGGAAGCATTCATTTGTTATTTACGTATCGATGTATTTATGTACTGACCAGGACGTGTTGGATCTCGTCCTTGCGGCACTTGACGTGGTACAGCACCATGTCCTGGAAGATGTCCTTCCTGTTCTCCAGCTTGTTCAGTTTGTCGTACGTATCGGTGTTCAGCACCGACCAGCCCAGGAACTGAGTCAGAGACTGGGGACATTACAGGAGAAGTAATCAGATTACATTTCAAAATACGGGGGTAATGTTATTAAAACCCTAAAAATATCATATTGCGTCTGTTGTAAAAGGATCAGATGTTTTCTCTGTAAGCTGATAGGATAATACTTTACGTGTGAAACTACTCGCCTCCTGTCTGTTTTCACTTCCTTTGCTTCATCTGTTCTGTTTTCATTCAGCAGGTGAACCGTATGTTCATCACATAATGTGTGTGAGCGTTCTGCTTTTTTAAACTGTATGTGTTTCGGTGTTACTGCGTGAATCTGCTTCATGAAAGGCAGGTTTTCCTATAAATAACATCCTTTCTGATCCTAAATATCTTGTTTTTTTCTTTCCTAAAATTAAAACCCTGGTTATATTTTAGTGACAAAATAAAAAATCGTTCCTCTGTTTTTCGGGGAACATTTGAAACTGTCGTGTTGTGTGTTTTAATCCTGAGCTGAGAGACTTAAGCAGAAAGCCTCGGGGCGCAGAGATAAATAATGCAGACGCTCTGAATGGACCCGGTGTATTTATAAACCAATGACTCACACAAACACTCACACAAACACACACACACACACACACACACACACACACACACACACACACACACACACACACACACACACACACACACACACACACACACACACACACACACACACACACACACACACACACACACACACACACACACACACACACACACACACACACACACACACACACACACACACACACACACACACACACACACACACACACACACACACACACACACACACACACACGCACGCACCTCCATCAGTGTTTCATCCTGCTCATCAAAGGGTTTCCCATCTTTCCGGTTATAGAACGTTGCCACGCCCACTATCTCCTCTTTCTTGTTGACGATGGGCAGAGACAAGACGTTCTTAATGGTCCAGCCCGAATCGTCCAGAGGCTCTTTCTGCACACACAAACACACACACACGCACACGCACACGCACACACGCGCGCGCACACACACACACACGCATACCATGTATACATCACTTCAGGGGACATTACATTGCATTTCCTGGAGACTTATCCTAACCTTAACCATAACCAACACATGCCTAACCCTAACCAAGTCTTCAACTTAAAATTAATGACTCCCCTCATGGGGACCTCCATTTTGTCCCCATAAGGGAGGCGAGTCCCCATAAGTATAGTAATGCTAGGCCACACACACACGTGAAGTCATGTGACCGTGCTGTAGTTCCTTTATAGCCCAACATTAGCCTCCTTTAGCTTAGCGGTGGTGACGTGAAGTCATGTGATCGTGCTGTAGTTCCTTTACAGCCCAACATTAGCCACCTTTAGCTTAGCGGTGGTGACGTGAAGTCATGTGACCGTGCTGTAGTTCCTTTATAGCCCAACATTAGCCGCCTTTAGCTTAGCGGTGGTGACGTAAAGTCATGTGACAGTGCTGTAGTTCCTTTATAGCCCAACATTAGCCACCTTTAGCTTAGCGGTGGTGACGTGAAGTCATGTGACCGTGCTGTAGTTCCTTTATAGCCCAACATTAGCCGCCTTTAGCTTAGCGGTGGTGACGTAAAGTCATGTGACAGTGCTGTAGTTCCTTTATAGCCCAACATTAGCCTCCTTTAGCTTAGCGGTGGTGACGTGAAGTCATGTGACCGTGCTGTAGTTCCTTTATAGCCCAACATTAGCCGCCTTTAGCTTAGCGGTGGTGACGTAAAGTCATGTGACAGTGCTGTAGTTCCTTTATAGCCCAACATTAGCCTCCTTTAGCTTAGCGGTGGTGACGTGAAGTCATGTGACCGTGCTGTAGTTCCTTTATAGCCCAACATTAGCCGCCTTTAGCTTAGCGGTGGTGACGTAAAGTCATGTGACAGTGCTGTAGTTCCTTTATAGCCCAACATTAGCCACCTTTAGCTTAGCGGTGGTGACGTGAAGTCATGTGACCGTGCTGTAGTTCCTTTATAGCCCAATATTAGCCACCTTTAGCTTAGCGGTGGTGACGTGAAGTCATGTGACCGAGATGTAGTTCCTTGATAGCCCAACATTAGCCACCTTTAGCTTAGCGGTGGTGACGTGAAGTCATGTGACCGTGCTGTAGTTCCTTTAAAGCCCAACATTAGCCGCCTTTAGCTTAGCGGTGGTGAAGTCATGTGACCGTGCTGTAGTTCCTTTACAGCCCAACATTAGCCGCCTTTAGCTTAGCGGTGGGGGTTGATTTACATCAGATGTTTCACGTTTTGTATCATCACCTGTTAGGGATCAACAGTAGGGATGCTTGGACCGATTTTAGCCCAATTCACGCTCATCTGCACGTCAGCAATTAATGTGAAATGCACGGATGTTGCTCCGTGACACGAAGAACTCGCTATGATAATAAGTATGTTTCATAAACAGGACATACTAAGTATCTGGTATGGATTAGTGAGATCGACCTGTGAGGCATTTTCTTCAACATTCAGAGTCACTTTGAGACGTATGAACGAGGACGGCTTTCAGAGACTCTGGATAATGAGGATAAATATAATGGTGGCTTTATAGCCCTCAGGAAAGCAATTTACACTAAAGAGAGCAGGGGGAAAGTATCATCTATTTTAAATAGGCAGAATCCCTCCGATTGGTCCCCGGTGCTCTTTTATGAGACACCATTAAACAGCTTAATTACTTTTTTAATACAATATTCATAAATATACTCTGAGATCCGTTTCATTCACATCACTCAGCACATAATGCAATGACTGTAATCTGTGATATGCTAATATCAACTAATATTTACATCATAATCTGATTACAGATACTGAGCAGGAAGCGCCGTAAAGATGTACGGAGTATATTCTACATTCAAGAGAACATATAATAAGAAGCAAATGAACGTAGACTGGATCTGAAGGATGATTTTCACATGCTTTGAAGACATTAGGGAACCAATGTAAATGTGTTAGAGTTGATAATGACTACATTTTCATTTATCTGTATATTAATTAAATGTGGAAACAAACTGGTGTGTGCTGTAGCCGCCTCTGCTAAGGTGACATTGTTGTATTTTGTGTTGTTATTTCCAGAGAGCATAATTGCTATTCCTTTGCATAGTGTCGCCAGCTTTACGGCCCGTCCACATTACAGCGTCGACAACTCCAATCTGCCCATTCACTTTCAATGGGGTGACGTCACGTTGCCTCGCTTTTTCGCCGAACTGAATTGTGGGTAGCAGAGCGGTCCGTCTCCGCCGTCTCCGCCGTCAGAAGTTGATTGTTCAACTTCTGACGCCGGAGACGCCGGAGTAGCCAGCGCCAGCCAATCAAATCCCGTTTCGGAAAATCTGACAGCTGAAGCCGTAGCCAATCAAACCGCGTCTAAGCTGGGAGAGATATCCCGCCGTTCATTTCTATATTTCAAAAAAAGTTGGAGGAGAAACTAACTATCGCCGTAGCAATCACCCGGTTTTGTATGACCAGACCCTCTTCACCTACCGGGATACAAACCGGAGGAACCAGCATGGAGGGAGGTGGCAGAGACAGTGGGGGAACTGGTAGGTTTTCGCCTGTTTGGGGAGTTTATATATATATATAGTGCTCCCATAAAATCCCCGGGGGTTTTTGCTCTGTATGTCGGGGGCGGGAGATTCATGTGATTGGTTGTTGGTCGTGTTGCTTGAATAAAATCCCCAAGCTCCAGACACGCCCAGCTCCAAGCTTTTTTGAAGCTGTAGTGTGGACGCTCCGTTACTCACAAAAGAAAACCGTTTTTAGGCTTTTGAATGCACTGTTATTGAGTTATAACACTATTTAAGGTGAGAAACAAAGCATTTAGATTACCAATATGTGATTAGTTTATCCAAATAACGCATATTTATGAATCTACGTCGATGTTTGGAGCTGTGAGGAGCTGCTGTATGAGAGCAGACGGTTAGCTTAAAGAAAAGCACATCAACATGTTTTTATAATTACTCTCACTGCCTGAACGTAGACACAGGTCCACACTGCAAGTTTAACCATATAGCGGTTTAAATAATAAATCCAATTCAAACAACGAGAGCCACCAATGTTGCCATATTCAGTAGCTAGCTTGTTAGATAGAGAGAGAGATTATATAGATAGATTGTACATACAATTGGTAATTGGTTAGATAGATAGTAAACCTTAGCTAACTTGTAAATTAGCAAGCTCATGTTATCTTGTTAATTGTGAGAGCCAGCAACTAGCTAGCTTCTTGGATAGGTAGCTAACATAAGCTAGCTAATTGGTTAGATAGATAGTACACCTTAGCTAACTTGTAAATTAGCAAGCTCATGTTATCTTGTTAATTGTGAGAGCCAGCAACTAGCTAGCTTCTTGGATAGGTAGCTAACATAAGCTAGCTCATTGGTTAGATAGATAGTACACCTTAGCTAACTTGTAAATTAGCAAGCTCATGTTATCTTGTTAATTGTGAGAGCCAGCAACTAGCTAGCTTCTTAGATAGGTAGCTAACATAAGCTAGCTCATTGGTTAGATAGATAGTAGACGTTAGCTAGCTTGTAAATGAGAAAGCTAACGTGAGCTAATTCATTGTTAAGTGTACAGCTAATGCTAGTTGTTCGATAGAGAGAGAGATATTATATACATAAATTTGACATACAGTAAGCTAGGTAATTGGTTAGATAGATAGATGTTAGCTTGCTTGTAAATAAGAAAGCTAACGTGAGCCAACTACATTGTTAAGTTTATAGCTAATGTTAGCTTGTGCAATAGATAGCTAAAGGTCGCTAATGTTCGCTAGCTAATCAGCACACTGACAGGTTATATGAGTCTCTTATGTTAACTAGTTGTTATACATTTTAACACTGTGGACCTTTGTCTACCCTTCTTGCGTCGAGAGTTATTATTAGTCATCAACATGAGGTGAATAACAGATAAATGCAGCTCAGCGCAAGTTCAACCAGGAAGACCGTCTTTATTCATTTACTATTCCCATGTAACTACTCTCTCTCCTCTCAATACGTGATCGGGGGCGTCACTCTCCAGTTTAACCAATCACCTCGCTCTATTCGCACAAGCCTATCATAGCGCTCCGCTAAACCTTTTTAAGTCTGCTCTCCCCCGTCTGACAGCTGTCATTTCAGGTGACTCGACGCAACCCTCCTTCACCCCTTTTCACCTCCTGTCCCTCTGAATCCAGGGTCAAGCTAAGCCCCTCCCCTTCAGACCGACCAACGGGGCCTCATCGCCAAAATCCCCATTACATTCATGTGTGTATTCCTGGCAATATGTACTCTTACATCAACACCATCTCTCCGGATTGAAATATTATTACCTAATGGCATCCACGGAGCAGGACACATATTAAGGATTAGTTTAGAAAGCTGGAGATTAAACTTGGCTATTGGATGAAGTTATGTTTTAACTCTCCAGGTAGAAAAGGAACATTTGAACATGTTCTGAAGATCATAACGCAGACTTCACGACAAACTGATGCTTTGGTGTTAAGTAACGGTACGTCCACACAGCAGCTTCAGAAGCAACTTCCACCGCTTCCAACGCTTCTCTGCCCATTGACTTTGAATGGGGATGACGTCACTTTGCCTCGCTTTTCCCCGAACTGCATTGTGGGGGAGCGAAGCGAAGATTTCCAGGATCTCCAGGATTCAAAAGTTGAGCAATGTTCAACTTTTGAAGCTGAGCTGGAAGCGCCAGCCAATCAAACACGTTTATGCAAATCTGACAGTAGAAGCGCTAGCCAATCAAACCGCGTGTAAGCAGGGAGAACCAGACCGCAGTTCATTTCCTCATATTCCAAACGAGAAATTACGGTAGCAAATCACCCGGTTCTTTACGACGAGAACTATTACCGGGATCCAAACCGGAGGAACCAGGCATGGAGGGAGGGGGCAGAGGCAGGGGGGGAAACTGGTAGGTTTTCGCCTGTTTGGGGAGTTTATATATATATATATATTGCTCGCATAAAATCCCCGGGGTTTTTTGCTTTGTATGTCGGGGGCGGGACATTCATGTGATTGGTTGTTGGTCGCGTTGCTCGCAAAAAATCCCCAAGCTGTCAGACACGCCCAGCTCCAAGACTTTCAAGATTTTTGAAAAGCTGCTGTGTGGACGTACCGTAACTCCAAACTAGACAAAAGTTAAAGGACGTCTCACCTGGAATTTGAAGAAATCGTCCTGACCTGCGTTCATGATGTTACAAATCTGTAGAGAAAGATATAACAAAGCGGAAGGACATCCGATGAGAGATGTGAACAATAAAATATAAAAAAATAACAAGTTAAAGTACGAATGAATGCGCAATACAAATATACAATAAAATTAATGTAAGATATTTACAAGAACGTAAGAAGTTAAAGTAAGAAAATGCACATTATATTACGATATATCAAATGTTTACAGGAAGTCAGGTTTAACCACATCTTTGTGCTATAATGTTATCATAAGGAAAACTGCTCTTGGCCCTTTTTTAGGGACCAAATGTTCCTGTTGCAGTACATTCAGCAGCAGTTGTATTCCCGCGCGGCGAATCAATAGAAAAACCCTCGTGTGAAATCCCAAAGCATTTCTGTCCGACTGACGTTTATTTTGCCCTCAGTGTCTCTGTTATTTATGTCATGCACTTTGGGCTCCTGGCCTCAGTGTCCTTTAATCGAATAGAATTGGGAGGGATGAAACCCTCTTTAATGGTCTCACATGCAGAGCCCCCAGCACACAGTGACATGTGCTCTCTGCTTTTAACCCATCCTAGTACCAGGAGTCTAGTACTAAGAGTCTAGTACCAGGAGTCTAGTACTAGGAGTCTAGCACTAGGAGTCTAGCACTAGGAGTCTAGTACCAGGAGTCTAGTACCAGGAGTCTGGCACCAGGAGTCTAGTACTAGGAGTCTGGCACCAGGAGTCTAGTACCAGGGGTCTAGAACCAGGAGTCTGGCACCAGGAGTTTAGTACCAGGAGTCTAGTACCAGGAGGCTAGTACCAGGAGTCTCGTACTAGGAGGCTAGCACTAGGAGTCTAGCACTAGGAGTCTAGAACCAGGAGTCTGGCACCAGGAGTCTAGAACCAGGAGTCTAGTACTAGGAGTCTAGCACCAGGAGTCTAGCACCAGGAGTCTAGTACTAGGAGTCTAGCACCAGGAGTCTAGCACCAGGAGTCTGGCACCAGGAGTCTAGCACCAGGAGTCTAGAACCAGGAGTCTAGTACTAGGAGTCTAGCGCCAGGAGTCTAGCGCCAGGAGTCTAGCACCAGGAGTCTGGCACCAGGAGTCTAGAACCAGGAGTCTAGTACTAGGAGACTAGTACCAGGTGTCTAGCACCAGGAGTCTAGAACCAGGAGTCTAGCACCAGGAGTTTGGCACCAGGAGTCTGGCACCAGGAGTCTAGAACCAGGAGTCTAGTACTAGGAGACTAGTACCAGGTGTCTAGCACCAGGAGTCTAGAACCAGGAGTCTAGTACTAGGAGACTAGTACCAGGTGTCTAGCACCAGGAGTCTAGAACCAGGAGTCTAGTACTAGGAGACTAGTACCAGGAGTCTAGCACTAGGAGTCTAGAGCCAGGAGTCTAGCACTAGGAGTCTAGTACCAGGAGTCTAGCATCAGGAGTCTAGCACCAGTAGTCTAGCACCAGGAGTCTAGCACTAGGAGTCTAGCACCAGGAGTCTAGCACCAGGAGTCTAGCACCAGGACTCTGGTACCAGGAGTCTAGCACCAGGAGTCTAGCATCAGGAGTCTAGTACCAGGAGTCTAGAGCCAGGAGTCTAGTACT
The DNA here is from genome assembly GCA_023974075.1 of Chaenocephalus aceratus. Taxonomy (NCBI): domain Eukaryota; kingdom Metazoa; phylum Chordata; class Actinopteri; order Perciformes; family Channichthyidae; genus Chaenocephalus; species Chaenocephalus aceratus. The sequence goes on along the minus strand of JAMFTG010001116.1, from coordinate 42,866 downwards.
AGGAGTCTAGCATCAGGAGTCTAGTACCAGGAGTCTAGAGCCAGGAGTCTAGAACCAGGAGTCTAGTACTAGGAGTCTAGAGCCAGGAGTCTAGAACCAGGAGTCTAGCATCAGGAGTCTAGTACTAGGAGTCTAGAGCCAGGAGTCTAGCACCAGGAGTCTAGCACCAGGAGCCTAGAAGCAGGAGTCTAGTACTAGGAGTCTAGAGCCACGAGTCTAGAACCAGGAGTCTAGCACCAGGAGTCTAGCACCAGGAGTCTAGAACCAGGAGTCTAGCACCAGGAGTCTAGTACCAGGAGTCTGGCACCAGGAGTCTAGCATCAGGAGTCTAGCACCAGGAGTCTGGTACCAGGAGTCTAGCACCAGGAGTCTGGCACCAGGAGTCTAGCACCAGGAGCAGTGGGCAGCTATTGTACAGCGCCTGGGGAGCAATGGGAGTGAGGGGAAGGGGGATGTCCGGTGCATTGCTCAAGGGCACCACGGCAGGGCAGGAGGTGAACTGGGAGCTCTCCAAGTAGCAGTCAACACTGCATATTTAGGTCGGTTCGGGGACTTGAACCGGCGACCCTACGGCTCACAGTCCAAGCCCCTACCGACTGAGCCACTGCTAATAACTTGTTGCAATAGATGTGAAAGTGAAATGCATTGAATTTAAAATGTTCTTGTCGACATTGAAAATGTTTCTGGCAGATGAAAGGTTTGGCCTCTTTTAAGGATGTAGTGTGCGTCCCCCCGCGGCTGCGCTAATGTGCATTACGTCTGATTCTCAGCACCCTGAGGAGAATCCAACAAACGACACGTTTCCAAAGTGGATTTTTGTTCCTCCTATAAGTGTCTTTAGAGAACTTTTCTTTTTTGCTTTAGCTGCATGATGTCTGCAGAGTAATGACTCCATCGTCGTTTGGCAGCATGGCTTTCTGCCTGCTTCAGGGTCGAGATCTCCATTTCAGAATAAGAGCGTTAGAGACGTACCCTGCATCACTGAGAACATGGCTTCCATTAAAACACGCAGCAATGTAACCGTGGAAACTCTTCCAGGCAGATCGTCCCAGTCGATGGACGATGCACATATGCAATCTGCACAACGACTACTTTTACTGCAGTACAAGATCTGAGTACTTCTACTTTTACTGAAGTACAAGACCTGAGTACTTCTACTTTTACTAAAGTACAAGACCTGAGTACTTCTACTTTTACTCAAGTACAAGATCTGAGTACTTCTACTTTTACTAAAGTACAAGACCTGAGTACTTCTACTTTTACTTAAGTACAAGAGCTGAGTACTTCTACTCAAGTACAAGACCTGAGTACTTCTACTTTTACTGAAGTACAAGACCTGAGTACTTCTACTTTTACTGAAGCACAAGACCTGAGTACTTTTACTTTTACTGAAGCACAAGACCTGAGTACTTCTACTTTTACTCAAGTACAAGATCTGAGTACTTCTACTTTTACTCAAGTACAAGAGCTGAGTACTTCTACTCAAGTACAAGACCTGAGTACTTCTACTTTTACTGAAGTACAATACCTGAGTACTTCTACTTTTACTGAAGCACAAGACCTGAGTACTTCTACTTTTACTGAAGTACAAGACCTGAGTACTTCTACTTCTACTGAAGCACAAGACCTGAGTACTTCTACTTCTACTGAAGCACAAGACCTGAGTACTTCTACTTTTACTGAAGTACAAGACCTGAGTACTTCTACTTCTACTGAAGCACAAGACCTGAGTACTTCTACTTCTACTGAAGCACAAGACCTGAGTACTTCTACTTTTACTGAAGTACAAGACCTGAGTACTTCTACCTTTACTAAAGCACAAGACCTGAGTACTTCTACTTCTACTGAAGCACAATACCTGAGTACTTCTACTTCTACTGAAGCACAAGACCTGAGTACTTCTACCTTTACTAAAGCACAAGCCCTGAGTACTTCTACTTCTACTGAAGCACAATACCTGAGTACTTCTACTTCTACTGAAGCACAAGCCCTGAGTACTTCCCCACCTCTGGTTAGTCACACGGATAATAACAGTCATTGAAAACCTTCTCTCGTCTCTATGTGTTGCACGACACGCTAAAGAGAGGATGCTCATTTCAGAGCAGTGTGATTAAAGCAGGTGAACTGGAGCAAGAGAAACACGCACCAGTCCGGTTTCTGCCACGTAAGTCGGTAACCCGCTCACCAGCGCCCAGTGGTCGGCGGCAGGAGTCCTGAGGACCAGCACACGTCAATGGAACATGTTACTGTTATGATAATCACCTCCAACACACACAACACACACAACACACACAACACAACACAACATTACATTACATTTAGCTGAGGCTTTTATCCAAAGCGACTTACAGTAAGTGCGTTCCACCAACAAGATACAAGCTTGAAGAAAACAGAATCATAAAGTACATCAGGTTTCATAGAGCCAAGCATTTCAAGTGCTACTCAACTGGCTTTAGAGAAGCCAGCCCTTTGTTAGTATATAAGTGCTTTGTTAGCAGTCCTTTGTTAGTATATAAGTGCTTTGTTAGCAGTCCTTTGTTAGTATATGAGTGCTTTGTTAGCAGTCCTTTGTTAGTATATAAGTGCTTTGTTAGTATATAAGTGCTCTGTTAGTATATAAGTGCTCTGTTAGCAGCCCTTTGTTAGTATATAAGTGCTCTGTTAGCAGTCCTTTGTTAGTATATAAGTGCTTTGTTAGTATATAAGTGTTCTGTTAGCAGTCCTTTGTTAGTATATAAGTGCTTTGTTAGCAGTCCTTTGTTAGTATATGAGTGCTCTGTTAGCAGTCCTTTGTTAGTATATAAGTGCTTTGTTAGTATATAAGTGCTCTGTTAGCAGCCCTTTGTTAGTATATAAGTGCTTTGTTAGCAGCCCTTTGTTAGTATATAAGTGCTCTGTTAGCAGTCCTTTGTTAGTATATAAGTGCTTTGTTAGTATATAAGTGCTCTGTTAGCAGCCCTTTGTTAGTATATAAGTGCTCTGTTAGCAGTCCTTTGTTAGTATATAAGTGCTTTGTTAGTATATAAGTGTTCTGTTAGCAGTCCTTTGTTAGTATATAAGTGCTTTGTTAGCAGTCCTTTGTTAGTATATGAGTGCTCTGTTAGCAGTCCTTTGTTAGTATATAAGTGCTTTGTTAGTATATAAGTGCTCTGTTAGCAGCCCTTTGTTAGTATATAAGTGCTTTGTTAGCAGCCCTTTGTTAGTATATAAGTGCTCTGTTAGCAGTCCTTTGTTAGTATATAAGTGCTCTGTTAGCAGCCCTTTGTTAGTATATAAGTGCTCTGTTAGCAGCCCTTTGTTAGTATATGAGTGCTCTGTTAGCAGCCCTTTGTTAGTATATAAGTCCTTTGTTAGTATATAAGTGCTTTGTTAGTAGTTCTATCCTCGAAGTGGAGTCGAGAGAGACGAGTTTTCAGTCTGCATGTTTGTAACAATAACCATGGAGACGAGTTTCCTACTCGGTGTGTATATGAAACGCTGTGTAGAATCATCCATATTAAAGAATGCAGCCCTTTCCATTAACCCATTAGTCATAATCGGTTTTGTGAGAAAGGAAAGACATCATTAATATCCTGCTCTTATCTCTGTTATAGAAACGCTTTCGTAAGCCTCCTGTATATCAGGGAAATCGCGTGAGTCCGGAAACCCCCAAAAGAGTCCACATGTCGTCACGTCCAGGTCTGGAGGTCAATGGTTTTCTGAAAGTGTTTTTTGTTGTTAGTCTGAAATAAGGTCTGTGGTCAAGCTACGATATAAAATGCGTCAAGTGTGTGTCGGGCACAGAACAAACAAAAAAAGCCCCACTGCTCAAAAACTCTTGAACTGGGTCTCCGTTGGGACTCACGCGATGACTTTGATGTCCTCTTTGCCGTGCAGGATGTAGTCGATCAGTTTGTAGAAGATAATTTCCTGTAGAGACGAACAAAACAACCGGGAGTGGAGGTGAAGGAATGGTATTTACAGTTAGTTGCAGCAGCTGGAGGGAACATATGTCAGTAGCCACATTTTGAAAATATTTTACAAAAAATAATAAAACTTTTGGGACTATGGAAGAGAATTAGCGGCAGTTCTGGAATCATTTTTTAATTCTGACCAAAAGTGATTTTTTTATATAATTCAGTCATTAAATTCAGAATTATGAGGAAAAAGTCTCACAATTACAAAAATATTTTTTTCAAACCACAAAAAAGTCAGAAGAAAACAATACATAATAAAAAATATGTAAAATATATTTCTGCCGAATCTGAATTCTGAGGGAAAAGTGACAAAAAGTCAATAAAATAAACATTTGATTTTCTCACTATTTCTTTTCTGTGATTAAAGTTTTGAGTTTTTTTTATAACCTTTGTTTTTTCTCTTTCTGAGATTAAGTCAGAATTCCGAGAAAAAATGTAAACAAAAAAGTTTTACAAATAAATATTTATTTTCTTCTTTCTGAGATTAAAGGCATTTTTTTTGTTCAGTCATTAAAGTCAGAATTATGAGAAAAAGTCACAAATATGTAAAATATGTTTCTGCCGAATCTGAGATAAGAAATCTGAGGGAAAAGTCACAAAAAGTCAATACATATTTGATTTTTTTTCTCACCATTTCTTTTCTGGGAAAAAACTATATACCATTTTTTTTTTTTTCTAACCATTTATTTTTGTCTTTCTGAAATTAAAGTCAGAATTCCGAGAAAAATCTTGCTAAAAAGTTTTTTAATCAAATTTCAAACAGAATTCAGGAAAAAGTCACGAAAAGTAAAAAAAAAATCTGGAGAAAAAAATTATAATAATTCAGTTTAAAGCAAATGTGTCAAACCCAAGGCCCGGGGGCCAAATCAGGCCTGTGGTGGATTTAATCTCGGCCCGCAGGATAATTTCTAATTCCTATTAGATCTGGTATATTGCACGCACACCTTCCCTCCATCCTGAGGGTCTCCTCCGCTCAGAGCCTGAGCCCAAACATTGATGACCTTGCCCCCGAGATGAGACGCCAAGTATCTGAACTAGCATCAGAGCAGCACACTGAGTTCAATGGATGCTTCCTTCTGCACTTTCTCTCACGACAACAGGACATGTTTGGTTTCTCTTTGAGGGGAATAGTTTTGTTGAAGCTGTTGTTGGTCTGTGGAGAAATGTAATCATAAGAAATGACTCTGGAAAAGCTGCAGATAGAGCCATAAGAAATGAACGCAGCTGATTATTTAATGTTGTTTTTATAGGCAATAATAAGCTTTGTTAGTTCCAGCTTTAAAATGTGCAATAAGTTCATTTCAATACGTTCTGCAATAAACATTGAACCAGTCGACTAGTACAGATTTCTTTTTTTGGTCCACTGTGTATTTGAGTTTGACACCCCTGATTTAAAGTCTGAGTTCTGAGGAAAAGTAACAAAAAGTCAAATAAATACATCCTATAAAAAATGTCAACTTTTTTTTTCTGAGAGAAAATCGGAAAAAACTAAAACAAATCTTAAAGTCAGAATTCTGGCTGAATATATTTCCTAGAGATTAGCCAGCAGCAACATCTGAAGCGTGTCTTTCTCACGGATACGTTATAATGAAGGAGACTCTTTTCAAACAAAGATGGTGGAAGGGTAAAGAAAACATCAGTGGATTATTCTCACCCTGCCATCAGGAGTCTTGGGTCCGTCATACGGGGGAACCTCTCCCATGAGAACCGGCCACAGGTCAAAGAACTCCTACACACACACACACACACACACACACACACACACACACACACACACACACACACACACACACACACACACACACACACACACACACACACACACACACACACACACACACACACACACACACACACACACACACACACACACACACACACACACACACACACACACACACACACACACACACACACACACACACACACACACACACACACACACACACACACACACACACACACACACACACAGGAGTAGAGACAGCAGCCATCTGTGTGTGCAGTCAACATGTGTTTGTTCACAGAGAGCAGCTGCTCGCAATCAAGAGACAGACAGACAATAAGTCGAGTTCACTGCAACACGGTAGGAAACATAAATACATGGGGATAGTTCCACTTTGATCAGTAGATGTAAAGTGTTACTGCGCGGGATCACAGCGGAAGGAAGTAGAGCAGGTTCATCAAAGGAGCCCCAAAGGAGTCCCAGAAAATATACTTTAAAGAAAAGCTAATCAGTGCATTTAGTTAAAGAGGCCATGTTCAGCTCGTTGGGGGTTTCCATGCCAACAGACACTACATACTGATATACACCTAAACATCAGCAGGAGAGGACTCTTTAAAGTAGAGACACTACATACTGATATACACCTGAACATCAGCAGGAGAGGACTCTTTAAAGTAGAGACACTACATACTGATATACACCTGAACATCAGCAGGAGAGGACTCTTTAAAGTAGAGACACTACATACTGATATACACCTGAACATCAGCAGGAGAGGACTCTTTAAAGTAGGGACACTACATACTGATATACACCTGAACATCAGTAGGAGAGGACTCTTTAAAGTAGGGACACTACATACTGATATACACCTGAACATCAGCAGGAGAGGACTCTTTAAAGTAGAGACCCTACATACTGATATACACCTGAACATCAGCAGGAGAGGACTCTTTAAAGTAGAGACACTACATACTGATATACACCTGAACATCAGCAGGAGAGGACTCTTTAAAGTAGAGACACTACATACTGATATACACCTGCACATCAGCAGGAGAGGACTCTTTAAAGTAGAGACACTACATACTGATATACACCTGAACATCAGCAGGAGAGGACTCTTTAAAGTAGAGACACTACATACTGATATACACCTGAACATCAGCCAGGAGAGGACTCTTTAAAGTAGAGACACTACATACTGATATACACCTGAACATCAGCAGGAGAGGACTCTTTAAAGCAGAGACACTACATACTGATATACACCTGAACATCAGCAGGAGAGGACTCTTTAAAGTAGAGACACTACTACTGATATACACCTGAACATCAGCAGGAGAGAACTCTTTAAAGTAGAGACACTACATACTGACATTACACCTGAACATCAGCAGAGAGGACTCTTTAAAGTAGAGACACTACATACTGATATACACCTGAACATCAGCAGAGAGGACTCTTTAAAGTAGAGACACTACATACTGACATACACCTGACATCAGCAGGAGAGGACTCTTTAAAGTAGAGAACTACATACTGATATCCACCTGAACATCAGCAGGAGAGGACTCTTTAAAGTAGAGACACTACACACTGATATACACCTGAACATCAGCAGGAGAGGACTCTTTAAAGTAGAGACACTACATACTGATATACACCTGAACATCAGCATGAGAGGACTCTTTAAAGTAGAGACACTACATACTGATATACACCTGAACATCAGCAGGAGAGGACTCTTTAAAGTAGAGACACTACATACTGATATACACCTGAACACCAGCAGGAGAGGACTCTTTAAAGTAGAGACACTACATACTGATATACACCTGAACATCAGCAGGAGAGGACTCTTTAAAGTAGAGACACTACATACTGATATACACCTGAACATCAGCAGGAGAGGACTCTTTAAAGTGGAGACACCCACCTTGGTCTTGGTCATGTCCAGCAGACCCACAGAGTAGCGGTCGCAGTTCAGGAACGCTCTGACCGTGTACAGCGCTTTGTGGAACATCCTCTCGATGTCCGTCAGCTCCTCAAACACCTTGCTGGCCGACCACAGCAGCACCTGACCATAGCAGACCAATCAGAACCAGTCCTGCGCACGGCCATGAGAAGTTGACGTTTTTTTTTTCAGTTGCTCACCTGTCCTTTGCGGGTCTCACAGTTGTGCAGGTAGCTCAGGTGGTAGACCCTCAGCAGCAGGTTGGCGAAGTACAGGTACTTGTTGAGGGTCTGAAAGAAAGAAAACACACACACACACACACACACACACACACACACACACACACAGAGAAATGGAAGCGATAACCTCTCCTGGTTCCTATACATTTATATACAACAATAGAATAAACCACGAAAGACTTGACGTGTCCCCAGTGATTGTAACTGGGAATGACTCGGCGGTACCCTCTTCGTCCTTGGCGGTGAAGCAGGGTTCTTCCAGCTTGTTGACGGCCATTATGACGGCCACCATGTCTTTCCCGTTCATTATCGGAGTGGCGAGGACGCTCTTCGTCTTGTATTCGGTCAGTTCGTCCACAAAGTCGCTGTAATGAGGGCTCTGCGAGGAGATATTAGATGACTGACTGTTAGAAAAGTATCACTCGTCACCGGCGTGAGCTTCAATATAAGCTACAGCTGGTATCCTTGTTAGCACGCTGCTCTCATGTTGGAAGAGGACATTCAGACTTTTTTAAATTACAGTAACGAAGTATTCGTACTCCACTACTCCCCACCTCTGATCAGATTGAATTGCTTGCTCGTTGCCCCTCTCCTCTCCTGCATCCTTCAAAACTGGCTGGGCTTTGATTAACTTTCCTCCATGAACGCTGCCAGCAAAGACTCTCCATTACCCACAATCCCCGGCAGTTTCTGACCCTCCCGTACAGAGGGTCATCCATCGAGTCCCTTCAGGGTGAAGCTGAGGAGGACGGCTCGTTAACGGCTCGTTAAGGAAAAGAGGAATCCAGATATAACTTCGAGCTGTTTCCCAGAGTCCTGATAGAAATGTATAGTCAGGGTCTCCAGCACATAGAAACTGCCGGATGCTAACGTGCATGTTGGGCTATTTGCTAAATTAGCATAAATTGTGTTAATTATCATTTAGACAATAGGTCTTGGAGGTTATTCAGGACATTTCTGACACTTTCAGGATCAAACGAGGCAGCTGTACCCAGACAGTGGCCATATGCGTGTCCCTGTGGACTGAGTGACTTGCATTGTGGGTCGTTCTTGTAGCTTTAGACGACTGAAACTGCCATTTCTGATCCTAAATATGTCAGAAATGAATTCAACATCCCCAATAAGCAAATGTCACATTGTGTTAGACATTGGAGGTTCATCTGAGGGCCAGAGTTGTATGATAGAAATGTGAAGTACAGGTCTCCAGCACATAGAAACTGCTGGATGCTAACTAGCTTCAAAATTAGCACGCGTAGCATTCATTAGCATGCGGACATTAGTGAAGAAATGGCTTGGTTGATTTTGGATAACTTTGGAGTGTTTTTGGAGGTTATTGAGGATGCTGAGTCCATTTCTGACACTTTCAGGATCATAAATGGCAGTTTCAACCAGAAAGTAGGATGCAACATTTTAGTTTCGAGTCCCCGAAAACTACAAAATCGACCCCCTGGGAGTACAGACATGGCCACATATGTCAGAAATGGATTCAACATCCTCAAAAACCACATCTCCCAGTATTTAAGATATTGGAGGTCCACACTGACGGTGGACCCGCCCCCTTCCTCATCTGATTGGCCGCTTACAGATAAACCTGTTTGGTGGACAGCTGGTTATTGCGTGACCGTTGACCCCTTAAAGCCCGAGGAGTCTTCATCCTGCTCGTTATCCTCAGCTTCACCTCGACCTCCATTCAGCAGCTTTGGTGACATAATCTAAATGGAGGATGGATTTGAATGTCTGTGAGACAACGTGTCTGATCTGGTATTGCTTTTCACTTGGTGTCTGTCATCTGGCCTAGACTCGTAAAATACATCTCAATGAGACTTCTCCTGGTTCAATAGATACATATTTAAATAGTTAGCATTCATTTAAATCATGCTTTAACGTAAGCCAGCGTTTCCGCTTCCCTTATTCAGCTCGGGACGCCCTGAACGCGAGCTGAGGGCGTCCAAACAACTAAATAATTCGAGTTTTTATAGCTTGAAATGACAAAAAGGAAAAAGGACAAGGACATCCCTCTGCTGGAGGGGCAAAGGAGTCTGGTGGGATTCTTTTCGCTGCCAGCAAAGCGTGTTCCTGGAGGCTCCGTGGGAAACTGTGGGAACTGATCCGGCTCCCTAAAAAGAGCCGGGATTCCCATCGCTAATACGTAAAGAGATAGTATCTATAAGGGACGGCTCCATTCAGAAAGCAAGTCACGTGACATGCATTTCAATGTGGCTCTAGGGTGGGATTAAGGTGGAGTTTTCCATGGGAATAATAAATAAATACTAGTGCTGTCAAAATTATCGCGTTAACGGCGGTAATTAATTTTTTGAATTAATTGCGTTAAAATATTTAACGCATTTAACGCATGTGCAGAATGGCCCGCCCCATACGTGCCACCAGTGGCAGCGCCAGGGTATGGCTGGGGTAGGCTACACCCATACCAAGAAATGGCTTAGCCCCACCATGAAAAATTATGTTAAAGTAAGCAAAATAAACTCTGCCAACTCGCGCGGAGTAAATTGCACAGACAGCAGTTAGTAAGATTGATTTCAGTAGCCACGGTTTTGAAAACTTTTGTCACGTAGTGATCGTCTTCTCAATAGAACATCTTTGATAACGGCGTGGGGTTGTTGCAGGAAGTCCCGACGGAGAATACTCTTGCTGTAGTCCAGGGGTGCACATAACTGGTACGCAGGTTATGTGCGTAATCTGAAATGCGTACCGTCACTTGTGTCACAAAGCGCATTTGCGTACCGACGTACTTGTGAAGCTTTTCCAGAAGGCGGTTCGATCACCGGACGACAGAGTCGGTCTCCGTGTGCACAGACAGGGCTGCTGTTAACGTCGGTCTGTACAACGGAACTGTGCCAAAACTACGCCAACCGGCTGCGGAGGGAGACTCCCCCCTTCACTGGAGAACTGCGCTGAAACAGCTGATCACAACGTTCACACTCTGTGGTCACGAAGTACTCCACTAGCCCCCCCCCCCTCTGTCGACTTTCCTGAAGTACTCCACTAGCCGCCGCCGCCGCCCCCCCCCCCTCTGTCGACTTTCCTGAAGTACTCCCCGTTGATAGAAATCAACACGTAATGAATTCAGACCCCACGGTTTGATGATTGATAGGTGTGTGGGCTGTCTTTCATTTTGACATGCAGAAAAATGTTATAATAAACAGATACTGTATGTTAAATGGATATATCCGCCTTCTTTCATTTATCTTTCCATTCCCAACAATATACATAAATAAATGGCATATTTTGGACATAGTTCGAATGGTGATTAATCTGATTAATTAATTTTTAAGCTGTGATTAATCTGATTACAAATTTTAATCGTTTGACAGCCCTAATAAATACATGAATAAAATATGTGTATAACAATTGTAAATAACAATAATAATAACAATACAAATAAAATGGCACTTTGAAACTTCAAGTCCTATGGTCCTTGGTCTTCCACTGTACATATGTGTATTTGTAAAGCGCTTTGAGAGTCATTGATAAAGCGCTATAATAAATATAAGGATTATTATTTATTATTATTATATGTGCCAGATTTGCAACCTCCGATCCAGAGCCTGGATACGGGTCCAGAGCCTGGATACGGGTCCAGAGCCTGGATACGGGTCCAGTGCCTGGATACGGGTCCAGGTTCCTGCCGTGCGGACTGAGGCTGGAGAAAGGAGTCTTTTTCATTCTGGTCCTTGGTCTTGGAATGACCTTCAATCTCGCCTCAAACTGAGGACACTTGTCCCAATAGCATGTTTTAGATTGAAGTTGTCTGAGGTCCTGACCACCAGCTGCTCTCGCAGTAATAAGTAGCACCTTTCTTAATAATAATAAATAATATATAATATTTTTATAGCGCCTTTCAGGAAACCCAAGGTCGCTTTACAAGTCGGGTAGGGGGGGGGAGTAGGGGAAACAAGGCAGACAGGTTAAGGGGGTGGGGGGGGGAGTAGCGGAAAACTAAACCTATTAAACTAACTGTACAGCGGGGAAAGCCTCGGTGAAAAGGTGCGTTCTGAGGGCTTTCTTGAAAATGTCCAGGGTTGAGGCGCTGCAGATTTCGGGGGGGAGAGAGTTCCTACGAGTTACTGTCCTGATGTGCTCAATGTAGGGACTGCTTTTCGTCTTTTGTTTACTTAGTCATGTTCTCTGTATTGTATATGTTTGTGTAACTCATGTGTAACGCTGCTGCCTTCTGGGCCAGGTCAGCTTTGAACATGAGATTCTATCTCAATGCTTGTATCTGGTTAAATAAAGGTTGAATAAGAAATACAAATAAAAAAGTCGGCAAACGTTAAATAAGGTTTTAATTGAGCAAAAATAATTAATAAAATATAGATATTGTAAAAATAAAGCAACCTAACGGACCGACTGAATCCGCTCAGAGCTGCAGATGAAGGTGAGAGATTTGCTGAGTCTGTGAAAAAGGCTCAGAGCGCTTTGACCTCTGGGCGTAATCTGGGATCGCTGTAACTCAGGACAGATTAACCTGCTTCACCTGCACCCCCCCCTCAACCACACCTTCAGATAACAGCAGCACACATTAGCTCGTATATCGTTATTAAATCTGAAGGAGAAGGGGAGCGATGAGGCCAGCTGGTGGTGGTACATAATCCCAGAAACACATAATCCCACCTACGGGAGGCGGGCTCCGGATGGACTGGGAATAATGGAGAGAAAACACAAACGCTTCCTGAACCGCGCATCCCTCAGAGAGGCCGCGCTCAGCGATTTAGCATCATAAAGAAGAGCCATTATAGAAACATCCCATCTCCTCTCTCTGCTGGGAGGCTTTGAGACGCTTCCAGTTCCCAGCATGCTTCATGTGTTTGTGTCGGAGAGCTCTGGAAGGAACGGATTATATTCCCACTTTATTCCCTTACAGATGCATTACATTACTGGTGCTGGAGGACCTGCTGTGTAAATGTCACTCCGCCAGCTGGGAGGAGGGGGTGGACAGCAGAAACCTGAAGTGTGTGAGGGAATAAGAAGTGTGTGAGGGGATAAGAAGTGTGTGAGGGGATAAGAAGTGTGTGAGGGGATAAGAAGTGTGTGAGGGAATAAGAAGTGTGTGTGGGAATAAGAAGTGTGTGTGGGAATAAGAAGTGTGTGAGGGGATAAGAAGTGTGTGTGAGAATAAGCTTTTCAAATGTCACGGTAGTGGCTGTAATGGGATTAAAAGGAAAAGAGACACTGTGGTTTCATGTCGCCATCTGGTGGTCAGAAAGAGAACGAGCGACAATCTTAAAACAGGTTTAAATATCCTCATTCCAGGATTTGAAAAGAAAGTAAAGGGTAAACAGTAAAACAGCGACATGTGTTGTCTGTTGTCCCAGAAACCTGCAGGTCCGCTGCAACTCTGACTACTTTTAAATCCAGGCTGAAGACTTTCTTTTTCCGCTGCTTTTAATTGAACTATTCACATCTCACACTGCACTGTACTTTATTCATGTTCTATTACCTTTGCTTTTTAATGTCTTTCATTTTTGTAAAAGTGCTGTATAAATAAACTTGCATTGCCTTGCCTTACAAAACTTAGATTTCTATTTAGATGAGATGTACTGACGCCCCCCAGCCCTCAGGGGCTCCCGATTTGTGCTCCAAATTCCTCGACTTCTTCCAGGCGAAAGTCGAGGCCATCCATCAGCAGCTCCTGGCGCCTGGCCCTCCCCCTACCTGCACCTCAGCCACCTGGCAACACACCCCCAGCTTAGCGCCTCTCCCTCTCCACCCTCTCCTCCTTCTCCCCTGTGGATGCTCCCCAAGTGGCCAAACTGGCTTCAAAATCCTCAAATCTCCAACTTTCCCTTCCCAAGTAAAACTTTGGAAAGAGTAGTCGCCGGCCAACTCCATCTGGACATGTCGAACTATGAGCTCTATGAGCCCTTCCAATCCGGCTTCAGACTTCAACACAGCACTGAGACCGCCCTCATCAAGATCACCAACGATCTCCTCATTGCTGCTGACTCCGGCCGCCTCAGCATCCTCATCCTCCTGGGCCTCTCTGCAGCGTTTGACACCATCTCTCACAACATCCTCTTCACCCGCCTATCTGACCTCCTAGGTGTCACTGGCACAGCGCTGTCCTGGTTCACATCCTACCTCCATAACAGGGAACATTACCCCCCGGCCCCAGTCAATCACGGTGTACCCCAGGGCTCTGTGCTTGGCCCCCTCCTGTTCACCATTTACATGCCCCCCCTTGGCCAGATCATCCGCCATCATGGACTCAACTTCCACTGCTACGCTGATGATACACAACTGTATCTCAGCACCACTCCATCCTCCCAGCTCCCCCCTCAGTCTCTCATCAACTGCCTGCACGACATAAAACCTGGATGTCGTCCAATTTTCTCAAACTCAACAGCAGGAAAACAGAGCTCATGGTTGTGGCACCAAAAGCACTCCTCCGGAAGGTTGGTGACTTCATCCTTGAGGTTGACGGCTGCTCCATCTCCCCATCCCATCTGTCATCTTTGACTCCACCCTTTCCTTCCATTCCCACATCAAGTCTGTCACCAAATCCGCCTTTTTCCATCTAAAGAACATTGCCAGACTCCGCCCGTCACTCTCGGAGTCGGTTGCAGAAACCCTAGTCCATGCTTTCGTCACCTCCCGCTTGGACCACTGCCATGGTGTCCTGTTTGGGGTCCCCAACAAAACCCTGGACAGGCTCCAGTATGTTCAAAACGGTGCTGCTCGGGTACTCACACATACAAAGCCGTGGCAGCACATCACCCCCGCCCTCATCCACCTCCACTGGCTGCCGGTCATGTCCCGCATATCCTACAAAGTCCTCCTCCTCACCTACAAGTCCCTCCATGCCTGTGCCCCCCAGTACTTATCGGACCTCCTCCACCCACATGCCCCACCCCGGAACCTACGACCTTGGGTCCAATGCGCTATATAAATCCAAGCTATTATTATGACTTTATTAATCCCAATTTTAGAGAAAAAGAATGGTTACAGCAGCAGAAAACAAAACACGGCATTGCATATAATAACAAATTAAAAGAGTAGAAATAAACTATTATAAAATATAAACATCTCAAAAATAGAAATAAACTAGTATTAGAGAATAAGAAAAATATACAGATGACAAAAAAATATATGAACTGTCTGACAAATAAAAACCCGGTTGAAGGGCCAATTTTCTGTTAACACAATATAAGCAGGATATCATCTATGTTGTTCCTCACAATGAATATGAAACCATTCACAAAACATGAATGCAGTTTATAAAGCTTATAATGGAAAAGGTCAGGGAGAAGAAAGTCTTATTTTACTCCAAAATATATGGTCTGTAAATCACAACAAATACTCACAGTAGCATGATGTATTTTTGTTTTAAATCAAATGGCTTTTAGGTGAAATCCTTGTGGTTCAGCATATTACAAATAGTCACAAAAATCGAACCTTTTTAGTGAAGTAACATTTTAGAAAATGTCCACTAAAACATGTTTGCCTCAATTGTAAAATCATATGATTTAAATCCAACTAAAGTATTTTTACAGTCATATTTTACATGTTTAGTTTCATTTGTAAATCTTAAGTGGTCAATCATGAACTCTATAATCTATATCTATTACACAAACTTAACAGACCGTTGCTAAGGAGAACATACCGTTGCTAAGAAGAACAGACCGTTGCTAAGGAGAACATACCGTTGCTAAGAAGAACAGACCGTTGCTAAGAAGAACAGACCGTTGCTAAGGAGAACGCTTTTGATCAAGGGACTATGTGCAGTCATATCAATCCGCAGGAAGAAGTCTATCTATCTTAATGAAGATCAAGGTTTTATTTTCTTGAGATGCAGGTAATGGACGGTTTAGTTGAATACTCGATGCGGATTTGTCAATAAGGACATATCAATCCACAGAAAGAAGTCCGGTGAATTTAACGTCGGCTGTGGACGACACACATTCATTTTCCTCCATCAGAAAGCACAGTGGACTATTTTGTGTGTGTGTGTTTACCTCGGATACATCGGCGATGTTCACCATCTTCTTGGTCGACGCCACGTGTCCGACGACCCCCAGATCCAGAGGATAAACGATCTCACTGTCCGGAGGAATCAGACACTCCTCAAACAACGAGTCCTTGGTCACGCTAAACAACCTGCAGGTAAACAACAACACCGTCAGTTATAATGTGCAACGAAAGCAAGAATACTGGAGTTACCTGGGACTAACGTGGACAGGATACCACAACAAGGTGACTGTAGTCCCTTCCAGTTACATTAAACCAAGTAGTCAGACTACTGGTACGTTCCTAAAAACAAGTGGGTTAGTAGCAGCATCTCAAAGCTGTAATACATTAAATAACCTTAGATGTGCCATTCTCTTCTCACAAATGCATTTACAGCAGGGGTGTCAAACTCAATTTCATGGCGGCCACATTAGCATTACGTTTTACTCAAAGCGCCGGTTGTAACTTTAAGACTAAATAAATATACATATGTAAATATATAATATAAAAAATGTATTATATTACATTACATTATGCGATAGAGTAATAACTTCATCATTCATTACGTCTGAAAGCAGAAGTCGAGGGCAAATCATTTCAAGTCTCTTCAGTGCGCATGCCATAAAATGAGATGCATTGTGGGACATGTAGTTTATGGGCACCGTGCTTCTGTAATCTGTGCTGTTGTAAAGTGTCTCTACTGTAGGCTATTTTTATTATATGTACAGCACTTTGGCTCCACCAAAAATCGTTTATAAATGTGCTATATAAATAAAACTTGATTTGATTTTGATTTGTAAAGCAAGTAACCGTATAATAAACGTATTATATTCTTGCTGGCCACATGAAATGAAATCCATCAAATGTCCCAAAGGGGCGTTCGTTTAGCATGAGTTGGACACCCCTGCTTTTCAATGACCGCTTCCTGCTTGTGATACAGGAAACAGAGACGTGTGTCACCTGGTGGCCAGCTCTGCGACTCCGTTCCTCTGCCTGTACATGAAGAGGCTCATGCGGTCGGCCCTCAGCATGAAGCTCAGGTGTTTCATCAGGTTGAACATGGACCTCTCCATCTGCAGGTTGTCCTGGATGTCTCGCATCAGATCGAACAGAAGCTCGCTCTCTTCCACCGTGGTGAGGTCGTGGAACCGGCTGACGTCCACCTGCATCCGCCGGCTGCCGTCCAGCAGGTCTGAGATCAGCTGCGGTCTGAAGTTCAGGTCGTAGTAACTCTTAGCGAACTCTGGGTTATCGTCCAGGAAGAGCTCTGCTGCCGCTGCGTCCACCATGATGCTGACGGGGGGGCAAATGAGAGAAACTGCTGAATGCACTCCTCCAATATCAGAGTAGCATGCTAACAAAGGTACCAGCTGTAGCTGTGAGCATGGCAGGATGTGTGACGACCCAGAAGAGCATCAGGACTGCTTGAGGCAGATGATAGCTATGTGATGAACATGATGACTCAGCCTCTATGGAGAGAGACATCAAGCATGCTCATTTCTGACTGGAGCTAATCTGAAGTAAACATTGAATACTGCTTTCTGTTCCTCCATCTTGTGACTGTGTGACTCCCTCTCTTGATATCAGCATGTGAAGGACACTGCCCAGGAACTACTCTCTGTATGTGATGACTCCTTCCCTTCTGGAGAGGATCACCTTTTTTTGGTCCCGATCCGATTCCGATCATTTGATTTTGACAATCTGCCGATACCGATTTTTCCCGATCCGATCTTTATGCAATGCGTTAAGAGAAAAAAAAGGTAACAGATAACGGCTGGTCATCCAACGCGATGAGTTCAGCTATCTTGGCTGTTATTGTGTTGGCCTTTTCTCTGTTCTGGGGCAGTTTCTCTTTCCTTTTGAAAGCCTCTGAAAGTGTCGGTTGTTTCAGTGCCGTTACCTGAGTGGCCGCTGTGTACTCGTGTTGTTGTTGGTGTTTGTTTCCCAGGTAGCGTATTAGATTGGTCGTGTTGAACGTAGCTCTGTTCTTTCCACCACGCGGAACCTCTGCCTTGCAAACATTGCATCTGGCTGTTACACTGCCTTCGCTTTCAATTTCATAATACTTCCAAACTCCTGACATTTTCTCTGTCCCGACTCCCGAGTCACCAGCTGAACGTAGCCTCTCGTTAGCTTGCTGCTGCTATTAGACACTGCGCCCACTCTGTTGCCAGATTTCAGAGAAATAACCAGGTCTGAAAACAAGCCCAAGAGAAGCAGCACATACATGATGTTGTGTAATTTTAAACCAAAACTAAGTTCTCAGGATGACTTTAAGACGTGAACATGGTCATTTTTGTTTTGTAACATTAAATAAAATAATAAAAATATTTTATAAAAAAAAAAAAGAATTCCCGATCCCCGATTTTTTTTCTCCCGATTCCGATCTTTTGAAAATCACGTGATCGGCTCAGATCCCCGATCACGTGATCGGATCGGGACATCTCTAACAAATACATGGACTCTGAGGCTGAAGCTCAAGCTGGGGACCAGGGATATGTTTCTAACACAGAGTGAAACAAAAGAGGGACAAATAATGACCAAAAAACCTTCATTCATTTGGTCAAGAACAATCAAAACCCTTTCACCGTATTTTGCTTCTTCAAGGTTTTCCCTCTCCTCTAGTTCTATAGGTATTAGTGCATGTAAACGGTCTACAAAGGGCTAAAATCACAACGTTCCGGAACATGATGACATCACTATGGAACACTCACGCTCCTATTGGCTAGCGCTCCAACACATTGTACGCGATAGGCTAAGGGGCGGGACATCTCTAAGCTGGTTGACCAATCGCAACATGATGCCTGCCGACTGAATCAGAAGGGGGAAACATCTTTAAAAGTTAACGGTTATCATTCAGCAATTAGTCAAGAACTGCTACTGGGCGTTTCAACTAAAACAGATCTGCAGCAAACCGTTCACCCCATTCTGCTTTGATGGAATATTCTAAGTGGGAATCATCTTATTGGGAAAAGCTATCGTTTTTCATTCAACAGTTTTTAGTCCAAGAGTCAAAACCCTGACCCGGCACTAACACGAGACAAACTGCAACTGCACTACGAGTCATCAACACATATTTAGTATAGTTATAAATAGGTAATTTATTTATTAAGTGATCAATTCAGAGATGCACATTTGAATTGCATGTATATATGCATTTTTCTTTTTGTATTGATATGTGGATATGCACTGAAACGATTGTTTTTGTATTTGCGTTAATTTCGGTTAGTCAGGATATGCTACTAACTGCCCCTTCCCTTGTCATATTGGCTGTTCAATGTCAACCTTATTTACAGGCATTGGCGTTAAGGATATCTTTAAAGTGAAGGCCACCCCTTAAATCATCCCTTACTGTTATGGTAAATGTATTCCTGGCAATAGGTAATCATGCTAGTACGGTATATTATGTTATCAGAACAGGACAAGTTTTAGTTCATTTCAACTTTCCCGTATCATCTGTCACTTCTTATCGCTGTATATTCTACTTCACAAAGAAATTCATCAATAAAGTAACATAACAAATATAATACAATAAAGATGTAGCCTACCTGTTCTCGTGTTGTGTGCAGCAGTCTCTAATCCCTCTGCCCTGATCACTGAATGTGCAGGTGTTGGAAAACAAAAGGATTATCAGGATGCTTTAAATGTGAGGACATACTGTAAGCCTGCATCCAATTACAACTCTGGGATTATCATCAACCTCCCAGTGATTAATGAAACTACACAGGGTTCATTTCTCTGCCTGGGTTCTCGTTCAGTGTCTTAAAAATGAGTATTAATGGAAAGTAAAATATAATGTTGTTGGGCTATAAAGGAACTACAGCACGGTCACATGACTTCACGTCACCACCGCTAAGCTAAAGGTGGCTAATGTTGGGCTATAAAGGAACTACAGCACGGTCACATGACTTCACGTCACCACCGCTAAGCTAAAGGCGGCTAATGTTGGGCTATAAAGGAACTACAGCACGGTCACATGACTTCACGTCACCACCACTAAGCTAAAGGCGGCTAATGTTGGGCTATAAAGGAACTACAGCACGGTCACATGACTTCACGCTACCACCACTAAGCAAAAGGTGGCTAATGTTGGGCTATAAAGGAACTACAGCACGGTCACATGACTTCACGTCACCACCGCTAAGCTAAAGGCGGCTAATGTTGGGCTATAAAGGAACTACAGCACGGTCACATGACTTCACGTCACCACCGCTAAGCTAAAGGAGGCTAATGTTGGGCTATAAAGGAACTACAGTATGGTCACATGACTTCACGTCACCACCGCTAAGCTAAAGGCGGCTAATGTTGGGCTATAAAGGAACTACAGCACGGTCACATGACTTCACGTCACCACCGCTAAGCTAAAGGTGGCTAATGTTGTGCTATAAAGGAACTACAGCACGGTCACATGACTTCACGTCACCACCGCTAAGCTAAAGGTGGCTAATGTAGGGCTATAAAGGAACTACAGCACGGTCACATGACTTCACGTCACCACCGCTAAGCTAAAGGTGGCTAATGTTGGGCTATAAAGGAACTACAGCACGGTCACATGACTTCACATCACCACCGCTAAGCTAAAGGTGGCTAATGTTGGGCTATAAAGGAACTACAGCACGGTCACATGACTTCACGTCACCACCGCTAAGCTAAAGGTGGCTAATGTTGGGCTATAAAGGAACTACAGCACGGTCACATGACTTCACGTCACCACCGCTAAGCTAAAGGAGGCTAATGTTGGGCGTGATGATTTAGACACTCGTTAGCAATCTTTAAAATGTTTACTGATGTATTTTATGTGCTAGAATTAAAATCTCTTCAGCTTGTGTTAACCACAGACCATATTTCAGGCTAACAACCAAAAACACATTCAGAAAACCATTGACTTCCAGACCTGGGGACAGGAAGTGGTAACATTATGACACAATACTGGGTTGTGGGACCCATTCCTGCAACACCCTTCTCTTAAAGTTTGAAACCTGGAAAAGAAGAAAGGAAAGAAATCAATAAAAGGTTTTGACATTTGAAAAATGGCTGGCGAAGAGTCTGGAGACGGATTACTTCATTTTCTGTGATTTCTGAGGATGACATTTCTGATATGAAAAGGTCAATGGGCTTTCATCTCAGATTCTAATTTCCACCACAGCTGCAGACGGTCAGATAAACGAGACGGATTACGGTGGAGTTTAGAGCATTGGATATTTCACCCGTTAAGATAATGTGTTTGTTCAAATGAGGGAGGCCATTTGCAACATAGATTAAAGCCTTCACATAAACGTGCTAAATATTTTAATAAATCAGTAGCTACTAACCGACAGAGGTGGGACGTTTTGGAATACTTTGATACTGTACTTAAGTACATGTTTCTGGTATCAGTACTTTACTCCACTACTTATTTTACTGACGACTTTTTACATTCTACTTCTCACATGTTGAACACAAATACCTGTACTTTCTACTTCTCTCATGTTGAACACAAATACCTGTACTTTCTACTTCTTACATGTTGAACACAAATACCTGTACTTTCTACTTCTTACATGTTGAACTCAAATACCTGTACTTTCTACTTCTCACATGTTGAACACAAATACCTGTACTTTCTACTTCTTACATGTTGAACTCAAATACCTGTACTTTCTACTTCTCACATGTTGAACTCAAATACCTGTACTTTCTACTTCTCACATGTTGAACTCAAATACCTGTACTTTCTACTTCTCACATGTTGAACTCAAATACCTGTACTTTCTACTTCTTACATGTTGAACACAAATACCTGTACTTTCTACTTCTCACATGTTGAACCCAAATACCTGTACTTTCTACTTCTTACATGTTGAACACAAATACCTGTACTTTCTACTTCTCACATGTTGAACACAAATACCTGTACTTTCTACTTCTCACATGTTGAACACAAATACCTGTACTTTCTACTTCTCACATGTTGAACACAATACCTGTACTTTCTACTTCTTACATGTTGAACCCAAATACCTGTACTTTCTACTGCTTACATGTTGAACTCAAATACCTGTACTTTCTACTTCTCTCATGTTGAACACAAATACCTGTACTTTCAACTTCTCTCATGTTGAATTCAAATACCTGTACTTTCTACTTCTTACATGTTGAATACAAATACCTGAACTTTCTACTTAGTGTTGTGATGCCATAGTGTTACACACGTGTGTTTCTCTAACAGCTCAGATTACAGGTGATGACCTGTACAAATCCTGCAGGAATCTGAGAGGCAGAATAACACACAGCCAGACCAGAAGTCCGGCAGCTGGGAAGCACTCAAACAAACCCGTCAGTGTTGAGCAGCTGGTTTAACTTGCAAGGCGTCAATCAGAGAGGGCGTGTTCAGAGAGGAGAGAAGCAGGAGGAGCGCTCACTCAGCCTGGAAACCGCGACACCGACTGAGAGGAGTTTTATGAGCAATTGCAGCTTCAGATGGAAATGGGAGGACAGCTAGTACGTATTGAATAACAGTTCAGAGACTCAAGACTCACCCTTTTAAATGTGGCTTGTAATTTTATTGTATTTATTATAATTGTATTCTTTTTTTCATTCTTATTTTAATCTGTAATTTTTTTTATTCTAATTTTAAATTGTAATGTATTTGTATTTTTTTAATGTTTTATTCAGTCCTGTGTTTTGTTTTAAGTGTCTTTCACAACTGTATGTTTTACTTGGTATTGATTTCCTTATATTATTGCTATTATTATAATTATAATTATTTTATTATTGTATTTGTCTTATTGTACTTTGTATGTGTTTATCTTATTTAATTTTTATTTAATTTATTTGTAATTATTGTTTTAGTGCTTGAGTCCTGTGTTTATTGACTGGTTTTAAGTGTCTTCACCAATACAAAATGTATAGTTCGTATTTAATACCTTTCATTATTATTATTATTATTATTATTATTATTATTATTATTATAATTATTATTATTTTGTATTTATTTTATTTTGTATTATTTGTTGGCTAATTCAAGATCCACTTTTTTAATTCAGCTTGTACTTGTTGTGTTACTTGGTATTTATTACCTGTTATTATAATTATGTTAATATTCAATGTATTTTAAATATTATGTTTTTGCTTCACGGATGTATCTTCTCAAATAGACCATCTCTGTCTCAGTGGGTCACGCGAGGTTCCATGACGTCATGACGCACGGCGCTCCGGTGTAAAATGAATTTGAGGCGGAATGATCCCGGCTGTGAGAAGACATCCCTGACCTGAGCCTGATCACGACCTCTTGAACCACCGGCACTGACTGCAGCTCAGGTCAGTAACTTCACACACCAACACATTTACATAGTTCCTGTTGTTGCGTTTAGAAAAAGAGCAGAATGTCACGTTCAATTCACTTTGGTGTCCACGTTGGAAACTTGTTTACAAAGGTGTCCATTCATTCATAAGGACACGTCGGAAACAACCGGCGATGTATTGATATATTTGACAAAGTACTACTATAACAGCCGTGTTTTAACTAGTTAGTAAACACTTAATAACATCTCTGACTTCTGCATATACGCTTCCCGAATACAGCGGCATGTAAATACCCTGTATACTCAGTACTCCCATGAACACCACCACACGCTGTTTACCAGTCGTAACGTCACTGTAATCCTATTAACGTGAGAAAGTGCCACGTGTCTTCTTCTCAGCAGGGGTTCCTGTTTTCAGAGGTGAAGAAGTACTATCATCGTGCACTTGAGTAAAAGGAGAAGTACTCAGATCTTGTTCTTGAGTAAAAGTAGAAGTACTCAGATTGTGTACCTGAGTAAAAGTAGAAGTACTCAGATCTTGTAGGCTACTTTAATAAAAGTAGAAGTACTCAGATCTTGTTCTTGAGTAAAAGTAGAAGTACTCAGATATTGTACTTGAGTAAAAGTAGAAGTACTCAGATCTTGTAGGCTACTTTAATAAAAGTAGAAGTACTCTCATCTTGTACTTGAGTAAAAGTAGAAGTACTCTCATCTTGCACTTGAGTAAAAGTAGAAGTACTCAGATCTTGTTCTTGAGTAAAAGTAGAAGTACTCTCATCTTGTTCTTGAGTAAAAGTAGAAGTACTCTCATCTTGTACTTGAGTAAAAGTAGAAGTACTCAGATCTTGTAGGCTACTTTAATAAAAGTAGAAGTACTCAGATCTTGTACTTGAGTAAAAGTAGAAGTACTCAGATCTTGTTATTGAGTAAAAGTAGAAGTACTCTCATCTTGTACTTGAGTAAAAGTAGAAGTACTCTCATCTTGTACCTGAGTAAAAGTAGAAGTACTCAGATATTGTACTTGAGTAAAAGTAGAAGTACTCAGATATTGTACTTGCGTAAAAGTAGAAGTACACAGATCTTGTACTTGAGTAAAAGTAGAAGTACACAGATCTTGTAATTGAGTAAAAGTAGAAGTACTCAGATCTTGTACTTGAGTAAAAGTACAAGTACTCAGATCTTGTACTTGAGTAAAAGTAGAAGTACTCAGATCTTGTACTTGAGTAAAAGTAGAAATACACAGATATTGTACTTGAGTAAAAGTAGAAGTACTCAGATCTTGTACTTGAGTAAAAGTAGAAGTACTCAGATCTTGTACTTGAGTAAAAGTAGAAATACACAGATATTGTACTTGAGTAAAAGTAGAAGTACTCAGATCTTGTACTTGAGTAAAAGTAGAAGTACTCAGATCTTGTACTTGAGTAAAAGTAGAAATACTCAGATATTGTACTTGAGTAAAAGTAGAAGTACTCAGATATTGTACTTGAGTAAAAGTAGAAGTACTCAGATCTTGTACTTGAGTGAAAGTAGAAGTGGTTTAATGAAACGGAGTAGAAGGAGGAACTTTACTTGAGTATTTCATTTTAAATTCCCCTTTGTACTTCCACCCAGCTGATCCACTGCAAAGCTTACGAGGTAATAATTCAGGTCTGTTAATCAAGCCAGCTCTTTATTCAAGAACAGGACGATTAATCAATTAACAGATTGAAAGATGATTAATTGGCACTTTTTTGTACACATTTTAGTTTTTATTCAGGGGTGTCAAACTCAATTTCATCGTGGGCGACATTAGCATTATGGTTGCACTCAAAGGGCCGGTTGTAACTATATAAATATACATATATAAATACATAATATATATATATGAAATAATGTATTATATTATTGCCTCTGCATTGGAGTTTTATTGGATAGGGTAATAACTTCATAATTAACTACGTCTGAAAGCCAGAAGTCTCGTCAGTGTCACAAAATGAGATGCATTGTGGGAGATGGTAGTTTATTTACAACGCGCTTCTGTAAAATAAGATAAGATAAGATGGACCTTTATTAATCCCTGTGGGGAAATGTAATAGTTTAACAGCAACAGGGTGAAAATCAGGACAGCAGTTTCACACAGATTAATACAATTAAGGATAAATGAATTAAAATTAACATATATATAGATAAACTGTAAAGCATGTAACCGTATAATAAACGCATTATATTCTTTTTAAGGGCCACATCAAACGAAGTGGCGGGCCGGATTTGGCCCCCAGGCCTTGAGTTTGACACCCCTGATTTAGAACATATTTTTGGGTGTTTTTTTAATTTTGTCAATATATTTTTTTATATTTTTTAATATACATTATTTATTTGGTTTTTTATTTTAAACTTTTCTGTTTTATGTACATTTTTCAATTTGTACTCACTAGGTTACATTTAGTTTTCAACGCAGTATTTTTACCACATGGTAAGAGTACTTCAGAGTAAAGGACCTGAATACTTCCTCCAACACTTACATGTTAATATTGTCCTTTTAATGTTGTTTAAACGGCAGGAAACAACTCTAAAACGTACTTTTCAATCAAAATAGAATTGTTTACCCGCTGAAAACAAAGCTAACTACAAACATTTCCTTTTTAACATATGAGAACATTAAATGGTGAATTCAGAAAAGTATCTCAAGCCTTTTGACCTCCGTTTGTCAAGGCTGTACGGAGATAGTCACCTATCATAGTTCCTGGGTTGTTAACGCTGCCCTTGGTTCAGAAGATATCAGTGCTGGTGATTATCAGTTATTATTCAGTTAGGGGTAAACTGGAGCGTAACTTGATGCAACTTCAAGAGGAAGGAGAATGCCTCAGCCAAATGTCAGAAATATGCCGACACCCAGTGACCCGACATCTGATATCTGCTCACCTTCCACCTCACTCTGCATGTGAAGGGCCACGCTTGGTTTTATTGCACATGGTACGAGATGTATAGATCTATTTGCTTGTTCCCTTGGGCACTGAGAACTTCCACATCGACACTTTGTGCAATATACATATCAATATAATTAACATCACTGCAATACACTCGCTGCTATATAACTATGTGCAATATTATTTTATTATTATTAGCATTATTAATAATGCTATGATAACGTGTAATTAATTATTAATTTTTGCACTACTATCTACTAGATACTGCTAATAATGATTGCATTGATTGTGTGACCATCTACGTGTCTATGTTTCATGTTGTCGGTGGATGTTTGCTCTTTTTGCTGCACTTTTAGCTGCTGTGTTTATTGTATTTTGTTACTCGAGCACAACAATTTCCTTCGGGATGAATAAAGTCTTATCTTATCTTATCTGAAAGACAATGGTATTTTTTGTGTGTTTGTGGTTAAAAAGCCTGAAATTAAGAGAGATATTTGAACGTTTTGTTCTACGACATAAAATACGTCAGTAAATACCCCACTGGTGAATTCAAAAAATGCGGTTGCTAACAAATGTCTAAATGAGACGATTAAGCGCTATCACGGCCAACATTAGCCTCCTTTAGCTTAGCGGTGGTGACGTGAAGTCATGTGACCGTGCTGTAGTTCCTTTATAGCCCAACATTAGCCTCCTTTAGCTTAGCGGTGGCGACGTGAAGTCATGTGACTGTGCTTTAGTTCCTTTATAGCCCAACATTAGCCACTTTTAGCTTAGCGGTGGTGACGTGAAGTCATGTGACCGTGCTATAGTTCCTTTATAGCCCAACGTTAGCCACCTTTAGCTTAGCGGTGGTGACGTGAAGTCATGTGACCGTGCTGTAGTTCCTTTATAGCCCAACGTTAGCCACCTTTAGCTTAGCGGTGGTGACGTGAAGTCATGTGACCGTGCTGTAGTTCCTTTATAGCCCAACATTAGCCACCTTTAGCTTAGCGGTGGTGACGTGAAGTCATGTGACCGTGCTGTAGTTCCTTTATAGCCCAACATTAGCCACCTTTAGCTTAGCGGTGGTGACGTGAAGTCATGTGACCGTGCTGTAGTTCCTTTATAGCTCAACATTAGCCACCTTTAGCTTAGCGATGGTGACGTGAAGTCATGTGACCGTGCTGTAGTTCCTTTATAGCCCAACATTAGCCACCTTTAGCTTAGCGGTGGTGACGTGAAGTCATGTGACCGTGCTGTAGTTCCTTTATAGCCCAACATTAGCCACATTTAGCTTAGCGGTGGTGACGTGAAGTCATGTGACCGTGCTGTAGTTCTTTATAGCCCAACATTAGCCACCTTTAGCTTAGCGGTGGTGACGTGAAGTCATGTGACCGTGCTGCAGTTCCTTTATAGCCCAACATTAGCCTCCTTTAGCTTAGCGGTGGTGACGTGAAGTCATGTGACCGTGCTGTAGTTCTTTTATAGCCCAACATTAGCCACCTTTAGCTTAGCGGTGGTGACGTGAAGTCATGTGACCGTGCTATAGTTCCTTTATAGCCCAACGTTAGCCACCTTTAGCTTAGCGGTGGTGACGTGAAGTCATGTGACCGTGCTATAGTTCCTTTATAGCCCAACGTTAGCCACCTTTAGCTTAGCGGTGGTGACGTGAAGTCATGTGACCGTGCTGTAGTTCCTTTATAGCCCAACGTTAGCCACCTTTAGCTTAGCGGTGGTGACGTGAAGTCATGTGACCGTGCTGTAGTTCCTTTATAGCCCAACATTAGCCACCTTTAGCTTAGCGGTGGTGACGTGAAGTCATGTGACCGTGCTGTAGTTCCTTTATAGCCCAACATTAGCCACCTTTAGCTTAGCGGTGGTGACGTGAAGTCATGTGACCGTGCTGTAGTTCCTTTATAGCTCAACATTAGCCACCTTTAGCTTAGCGATGGTGACGTGAAGTCATGTGACCGTGCTGTAGTTCCTTTATAGCCCAACATTAGCCACCTTTAGCTTAGCGGTGGTGACGTGAAGTCATGTGACCGTGCTGTAGTTCCTTTATAGCCCAACATTAGCCACATTTAGCTTAGCGGTGGTGAAGTCATGTGACCGTGCTGTAGTTCCTTTATAGCCCAACATTAGCCACATTTAGCTTAGCGGTGGTGACGTGAAGTCATGTGACCGTGCTGTAGTTCCTTTATAGCCCAACATTAGCCACTTTTAGCTTAGCGGTGGTGACGTAAAGTCATGTGACCGTGCTATAGTTCCTTTATAGCCCAACATTAGCCTCCTTTAGCTTAGCGGTGGTGACGTGAAGTCATGTGACCGTGCTGTAGTTCCTTTATAGCCCAACATTAGCCATCTTTAGCTTAGCGGTGGTGACGTGAAGTCATGTGACCGTGCTGTAGTTCCTTTATAGCCCAACATTAGCCACCTTTAGCTTAGCGGTGGTGACGTGAAGTCATGTGACCGAGCTGTAGTTCCTTTATAGCTCAACATTAGCCACCTTTAGCTTAGCGATGGTGACGTGAAGTCATGTAACCGTGCTGTAGTTCCTTTATAGCCCAACATTAGCCACCTTTAGCTTAGCGGTGGTGACGTGAAGTCATGTGACCGTGCTGTAGTTCCTTGATAGCCCAACATTAGCCACCTTTAGCTTAGCGGTGGTGACGTGAAGTCATGTGACCGTGCTG
The DNA here is from genome assembly GCA_023974075.1 of Chaenocephalus aceratus. Classification (NCBI taxonomy): domain Eukaryota; kingdom Metazoa; phylum Chordata; class Actinopteri; order Perciformes; family Channichthyidae; genus Chaenocephalus; species Chaenocephalus aceratus. The sequence goes on along the minus strand of JAMFTG010001116.1, from coordinate 14,162 downwards.
TAGTTCCTTTATAGCCCAACATTAGCCTCCTTTAGCTTAGCGGTGGTGACGTGAAGTCATGTGACCGTGCTGTAGTTCCTTGATAGCCCAACATTAGCCTCCTTTAGCTTAGCGGTGGTGACGTGAAGTCATGTGACCGTGCTGTAGTTCCTTGATAGCCCAACATTAGCCGCCTTTAGCTTAGCGGTGGTGACGTGAAGTCATGTGACCGTGCTGTAGTTCCTTTATAGCCCAACATTAGCCTCCTTTAGCTTAGCGGTGGTGACGTGAAGTCATGTGACCGTGCTGTAGTTCCTTTATAGCCCAACATTAGCCTCCTTTAGCTTAGCGGTGGTGGCGTGAAGTCATGTGACCGTGCTGTAGTTTTTACTTCAGAAATCATAAAGTGCTGTGGAGATTATCCTGCTGAACTAAACGTTTGTTTGTTTATTTTCTGCAGTAAAGAGTAATCTTATTGTGGAGGGAACCCTTGAGCTGCTATCTTTTCTTCACAATCTACAAAATGCTAAACTGAACTTCTCTCTCCTTGAAATCCCTCAGATAAGGGCTCGATCATGACGGATGCTGATGACTTCTGTCCGACAGCAGAAGATGGAGCTGAGAGCGATCAGCAGCATCCTCTCATTCTCCAGAGAGTCCAGGAAGAACCCAAAAGCTGGCAAACCGTCGCGTCAAACCGGCTCAAAAAGAACTGCTCGTGCACTCCAAAGAAAGCTAAATCCAAAATACTGGGTTTCGTCCCGATTGTAAAATGGCTGCCTCGCTACCAGCTGAAAGAATGGATTCTGGGCGACGTCATGTCTGGACTCATTGTAGGAATCCTATTGGTCCCTCAGTCCATAGCTTACTCCCTATTGGCCAGTCAGGACCCCATTTATGGTCTTTATACGTCCTTTTTCGCCTCCATCATCTACGCAATTTTAGGCACTTCCAGACACATTTCGGTGGGGATCTTCGGGGTCCTGTGTTTGCTCGTGGGTCAAGTCGTTGATAGGGAGTTAGCGTTGGCTGGATACCTCCCAGAAAACAGCATCTTGAGTAGCAACGACAGCTCCATCCTGCTGGGAAATGGCAGCTTTGGGATGGATTGTGACAGAAGCTGCTATGCTATCACCGTCGGAGCTACAGTTACTTTCACAGCTGGAGTTTATCAGGTAATGCTGCTTCCCGAGAGGCACGAGTTCACACATCCTTTACTCAGGTAGAAGTACACATATCCTTTACTCGGGTAGAAGTACACACATCCTTTACTCTGGTAGAAGTACACACATCCTTTACTCAAGTAGAAGTACAAACATCCTTTACTCAAGTAGAAGTACACACATCCTTTACTCAAGTAGAAGTACACACATCCTTTACTCAAGTAGAAGTACACACATCCTTTACTCAAGTAGAAGTACACACATCCTTTCCTCAAGTAGAAGTCCACACATCCTTTACTCAGGTAGAAGTACACACATCCTTAACTCAGGTAGAAGTACACACATCCTTTACTCAAGCAAAAGTCCACACATCCTTTACTCAAGTAGAAGTACACACATCCTTTACTCAAGTAGAAGTACACATACTCGTGTTTAAAAATACTCTGGTGAAAGTAGAAGTACTGACTAAACGTCTTTACTCAAGTGAAAGTAAAGAGGCTTTGAAGTGTCCTTCAGTAAAAAGTATAACGAGCAGCTGCTTTAAAGAGTACCTGACCTCCCTTTATATCAGTGTTTCTCAAACGTGTTCATACCAAGGACTTAACCAATAAAAAAACACTCGCGGACCACCTAACTCCACAAATATAAAAAAACACGGTTTTTCGAGAACAGATTACAAATCGTCTGAAAATGGTACACACAGGTGGCAACATGTGTGACGAAGGTGTTGCCCTGGGCGATATCATGCAATCGAAAGTGAAACTTAAGCTCGCTCCATTGCGGAGATATTCCAGCGAGAGTGCGGAAACTGAAATGTATTTATTTATTTCAAATTTGAAATGTTACCAATATACTCACGGACCACTAGGGGGCGCTCACTTATCATTAAGTAGGTATTTTGGCGTTCTTTTAATACTGTTTTTGCCATCAAAAATCGAAATGTTAAATTGTGGTTTCGTACTAAGAAAGATTGCCCGACTTTCTAAAGACAATAAATAGAGCTTGTGAACCGCGTTTGATTTCACCCCCACTGTTCACAGCGTGCTCAAAGCAGCAGCGGTGTTTATTTTGTCTGTGGCTGACTACATATTGGTATCTAAAGCAAATGGAGATAAGCCTCGGCCTCGAGTAGTAGTTTGAGAGTAAACACAAAGGGGGGTCCAAACTTATTTCTCCGAAGGCCGCGTGCAGACAAATATATGAAGGGCTGCCGCTCACGAGAGGTTTATCGCCTCATAAGTTCAGTTGGTAAAATCAATGAAATGTAGCTAAAGTATGCTTGACACTTACATCACAGCTCTCCATACGGTTTCATTTATGATGTTGGCAGTTCCTTCCTTAGATTGCTTATAAGAGGAAATAGGAAGCTTGTTATGTAAATAAGTTATTGCGCCCCGCCAATTTGTTTCTATGTGTCTGCCAGCACAAGAAAGGCTCTTGAGTTCTCGCAGCAGGGCCGGCTCTAGCCCATTTGCTGCCCTAGGCGAGATTTAATATATAAAGAATACATTAAAAATCTCTACTAAAGACAATACACTACAAAAACAGGAACTTATTGACATGGTAATATACGTCAAAATGGCTTCAAATTTATTCAGTATTGTATGAACATGATTGATTTGGGGGGTGGACGTCACATCCTCTGGGGGGGGGGGGGGGGGGGGGTATGCTCCCCCGGGAAGAAATGTTTGAACATTTTAAAGTAAAATGCTTCAATCTGGTGCACTTTGACTTTGAGCACCCAATTACTAGAGACTAGATCTAGGGGGTACAACTCTAAAACACCCATATGAAAATGGTTTACATTTTAATAATCAAATAAGTTAACCAATAGCCTTCCATAGCCAATAAAAAATAAATGTAACTTATTTTATTTTTGTTGTTAATTAATATCTTATCTTACCTAGTTCGGCCCTGCCAGTGCAGACTAGGGATGGGAATTTGAAAGCAATTTTATATTCGAATATTCGACCACCCAAAAAACGGTTAACCGGTTAACCGAAATGTACATATCCTATATAAAAAAAAATTGGGTAAATATTTTTTTCCGGAAATCTTTTCAGAATTTTTTTTTTTTACATTTTTTTTCAATAATTTTTTAGAAATACATACATCACAGTTTGACAGCTATAGGCCTACAGATTTCATGTGTGGAGGCAATTCACAATCAGGCCAGCTGTAGAGAAGACCCTCTCAGCTGGAACGGAGGTATAGCAAGGTATAGCATGTACCGGTATATATAAGTTTAATTTGGCATAGTTTGACCTCTACACCGCACTCACTAACCTGGTCGAAATATTTCCACACATTGCTCCTTTTCCTCCATGTCTGTTGTGTAGGACTCTTCTTAGAGTGTAAATAATTATGTTGAATACCGGCAAAACTAAATCTCTCCTGTCAAAATGTCTATGTACTTTGCCGCCACACACGGTTGCCAAGCAGCGCTTATTGTTGTTTAGGCTGGCCACTCATGTGTCGCGAGTGTTGACAGGGTGGTGGAGCACGCTCATGAACTGTTAGCGCCGGAACCTCGCAACGGCTGCGGAGCTAATTTGCGCCACATTTGGGCCTAAGATGAGGTTTGAGTCTGCGTGGTCTGCGTGTAGGGAGGGGCAGCAGCCGTATCATTGGCTAGAACTAACTAGATCTGATGGATTTGGACATAAACGCGAGTGAAGTATAACCGGACGCGAGAGAGAGAGATTAGCGCCTGCAGCTCTGCCCGCTGTGAGGGACCGGTGAGCGGAGCAAAACACACCTTTAGACTTCACCTAACACATTTAGCTATGGCACAGTCATATATATATATATATACATTGAATTATTCAATTTGATAATATGTAATCAACTTAGGCATCACTCACAAAAAAAAAAAATAATAAAAAAAAAAAAATTGATAAAAAAAGTAATAACTCATATTCGAATACATGAATAATTATTCGAATACCTGAATAATTTCGAATATTCGATTAATCGTTCCCATCCCTAGTGCAGACAGTGGCAATGTCTCAAGATTTAGCAAAAATACACCTCTATTGAACATACAGTAACACAAAGACTACAGATCCACATAACAAACAATCAAAAATGAAAAAGGGTCGCCACTTATTATTATTTTAATAATAAAAGAAAAAGTTAAAACAATTATTTATTTTTTGGGTACCTGGCTAGCACCCCCTAGCTGCGGCGCGCATATTTGTATATAGGGGAAACACTGCTGTTTAATATATTTGTACATGTATATTTAAGAAGTACAATATAAAACAAGCACAAGGCTCATTTCTGGGCCATATTTCAATATACTTTTTTAATTAGTTGAGGGCCAATAAAACATGGCCTGCGGGCCGCATTTGGCCGCCAGCAGCGAATATTCGGCACGTTTTCATCATGTGTAACGTTACTGTTTGAACGGCGGATAGAGCGGCTTCACCATGGCAACTGGACAACAGCTGGGCTACTACTTCCAGCATTCAGGGGACTTTTCATCGTTGTTGAGCCACCGTGGTGGGCCAGTTTCATATTGCATATTTGGCACAATGCCTTCGTCTCATCGTCGTGAAATTTAAACGCAGCCGAAGTCTTCGGCATTTTGTTTTCAGGTGTGTGAAGCAAAGTGAAGCGTGACGTTCGTGACGCTGAGTGAAAGCGATGTCAGGCGCCCAGGCTGAGAATGTATATTTCCGCATTTTAACAGTGCAATTAAAAAGTATAAATATTGTATAAGAATGTGGCAATTCGCCTATATTGATAGCTTACATTTAGGACAAAAATAACGAAATTGAAAACCGAATAGTAGGCCGACGACCGAATGTTCGGATATTCGGGTACAGCCCTAATATATGCAAGAACTGACAATCTGGGGACTCGGGAAAAACAGATCTAGGTTTTGGACGAATGGCCAATCTTGCTTCGGAAGGTTTCGTTACAGAGTGAAATTACCCTAAAGTCTAACTAACTACACGGTAGCTATGTATACAGGACAATAGAAGCCTTGACCCCTCCCTCTTATCCCTGCTCTCTTCTCCCAGGTGCTGATGGGTATTTTCCAGGTGGGCTTCGTCTCCGTCTACCTCTCAGACTCTCTGCTCAGTGGCTTTGCTACCGGAGCGTCTCTGACCATCCTCACCTCCCAGTTCAAGTACCTTCTGGGTCTGAAGATCCCTCGTGCTCAGGGCTGGTTCACTCTCTTCAAAACGTGGTACAGCGTGCTCTCCAACCTGCAGAACACCAACGTCTGCGACCTGGTGACCAGCCTGGTGTGTTTGATGATCCTGTTACCGACCAAGGAGCTCAACGACCGCTTCAAAGCCAAGCTGAAGGTAAACGGACCGGGTTAGTCGTTGTTGACCAAGATTATAGTCCGCTTTTTGGTCAATTGAAGCTTGCTATTGGTTAAGACTGCTTGATTTCACATGTTGTACTGCTCGTCCGCCTTCCTGCCTAAACAGTCCTTTACATTTAAAGTGCATCTAGTAGTCTGGGTTAGGTAGTTGTGTACTTTGATTAAAGAAGGTGTAAGAACCTGCCAATGACTGCATCTCAGGCCCCGGCCACACGAGGACGAAAACGGTCGTTTGCGTTACTGTTTAGTGTCATATAGACCGTTCGGCCACGCGAGGACGACCGAATACGGCACTAAACGACTGAGGAAACGATAACGGGTCCCCAGGTGGATAGAACGGCATACGCAACGCTCTGGGGGGTCCAACGGCTCCGTGTGTACGCCCTATACGATCATTTTCTGATAATGATGAGGCAATAGCCCCGCCTCCCCACCTCTGCTGCTCACCCCGCGTCAAAGTAAACTGCACCCTGAATTCAGATTATTTATCTTTCTCTCGATATGGACCAAAACGCGGGTGAAGTCTAATCTGACAGGACGGAGACACCTCTCAAACTACTAGTTATAAATATGTTTATTTTTGCTGTCGGCCGGGTCACTGATTACTGGATCAGCTGCTGCATGAGACAGACACTGACGCTGTCCGAAGAGAGGGAGGAAAAAGAGAGGCTCCGTGTATTTTATTATTATATTATATAGTCGTTATTCATTTGTTTTAAAGCTCAATAAATAACAAAGAAGACCTTTGACCGGCACTTTATCATTTTGTCCGGAAGATTTAAACTTTAAAACACGTTGACTGGCGAAAAACTCTGCCCGGTTCCCTCGGCCCCCACCGCGGAGAATAAACAGAAGGGAAACCATGACAACCATGCTTCTTCGCTGCTTTTGTGGAGGAAGTGACAGCGCCACCTACAGGCTCCTGCATGTACTGCAGCTTCTCCAGCGGTTGGAGCTAAACGGAGCGTCTCGTGTGGACAGACACTATCCGGTGAATATTGCGTGTGGACGGAAGCTTGTTTGCGTTTAGCCGGTTTGGTCCTCGTGTGGCCGGGGCCTCAGTCTCAGCTATATTTTGGGGTTAATCTTTTTTTGTCTTGCTAATAGTTTCGGTATAATTGTCAAAGCAAAGCTGAGCTAAAGCAGGAATAACATTCAACTGAAAAGTCTGAGCCCAAGATGAACTAGAAAGGACAATTAATTAACGTTTTTAATTTACATTCATTTAGCTGATGCTTCAGTCCAAAGTGAAATAAACCATAACGACACAAACGGCTTGCAGGTATATTGGCTTCAATAAGCCAAACTGATGCATTGTGGGGGGTTTCCACGGCAGAAGCTAAACAGGTAGCCAGTCAGTCTGCAGGCGCCCGGTCTCAATGGGGAGCTTGTTCTAACGTGTTGGAGCCAGGAGGGCAACCGGCTCGTCTCGTTCGGGGTATCTGGGTCCAGCTCTGTCCGATCGGCCGTGACAGAGTGCTGGAGGGAATGGTTTGATCCAGCCTCCCACCATCTTCACCCCTCTTCCTGATGGAAGCTCCGAATGAAGAACAAAGCGAGGCCAAACTGAACGTCTTTACTTTAAATTAATAAAACCGTTTCCAACAAGAACGCTAGAAGACGGGGAAAATGCACTCGACGTACTCATTTCAAAACACAACAGGAAGGAGAATGAGCGGGACACATACTTGCACTTCAAAATAAAAGCATTTCTTGTCAAACATTTCACCCTTAACTTTTGTCAAGAAGCAAATACATTATTTTACTGCCTTAAAGGCCTCCTATTATGCAAAATGCACTTTTGATGTCTTCTCTACATCACCATGTGTCCCCGGTGTGTCCTCGGTGTGTCCTCAGTGTGTCCTCGGTGTGTCAGGAGACTCTCAAAGTGATGTCTTCTCTACATCACCATGTGTCCCCGGTGTGTCAGGGGACTCTCAAAGTGATGTCTTCTCTACATCACCGTGTGTCCCCGGTGTGTCAGGAGACTCTCAAAGTGATGTCTTCTCTACATCACCATGTGTCCCCGGTCTGTCCTCGGTGTGTCCTCGGTGTGTCCTCGGTGTGTCCTCGGTGTGTCCCTGGTGTATCCCCGGTGTGTCCTCGGTGTGTCCCCGGTGTGTCAGGAGACTCTCATAGTGATGTCTTCTCTACATCACCGTGTGTCCTCGGTGTGTCCCCGGTGTGTCCTCGGTGTGTCCCCGGTGTGTCAGGAGACTCTCAAAGTGATGTCTTCTCTACATCACCATGTGTGTTCCCGGTGTATCCCCTGTGTGTCCGTGTGTCCCCCGTGTGTGTGTGTGTGTCCCCGGTGTGTCCCCCGTGTGTGTGTGTGTCCCCGGTGTGTCAGGAGACTCTCAAAGGGATGTCTTCTCTACATCACCATGTGTCTCCGGTGTGTCCCCGGTGTGTCCCCCGTGTGTCTCCGGTGTGTCCCCTGTGTGTCCCCCGTGTGTCCCCGTGTCCCCCCCGTGTGTCAGGAGACTCTCAAAGTGTCAGAATATAAACCCCTCTCTCTTCTCCTCCGTACCCACATCTCTAAAAACGGGGGAACAACGGAGCTGATCCAGATTTGCTGCGTCATGACGACAGTACTAAAATGTGGGCGGGCTTTACCCCCACGGGCCAATCAGAAACGTTGCTGTCAGAAACAACGAGACGTGTTCTGGAAGTAACATGGTCTGTGTTTACATTAGCATGCTAGCACTCAGAGCTAACCTGTGCCGGAGAGAGAGTGTGTGAGGAAGCAGGAAGTCAAAAGGAAGTCACCTCGTGGTAAACCTGAGAGAGAGAGAGAGTTTGAGCTCCATCCTGTTTCAGAAACATGTTTTTCTATATATTTGTATATATATTTGTATATGTCTGAGACCCGTAATATATGCCTAAAAATAGCATGATAGGAGACCTTTAAATAAAACAAGTTGCAACACTACCTGCTGGAAAGCTTATCTGATCCCAACTGAATGTATTTGTATTTCTCCTCGCCCAGGCTCCAATCCCCTTCGAGCTCTTCATGGTGGTGATAGCGACGCTGGCTTCTCATTTTGGAAACTTCAACATCGACTACGGTTTGTAGAATCTGTTTTATATAATCATGTGTTTTAAGCCGTGCTATTTAGTTTCTGGAAAAAGGCCCATCTAGAAAGTACAGGTATTTGAGTTCAACATGTAAGAAGTAGAAAGTACAGGTATTTGAGTTCAACATGTAAGAAGTAGAAAGTACAGGTATTTGAGTTCAACATGTAAGAAGTAGAAAGTACAGGTATTTGAGTTCAACATGTGAGAAGTAGAAAGTACAGGTATTTGAGTTCAACATGTAAGAAGTAGAAAGTACAGGTATTTGAGTTCAACATGTAAGAAGTAGAAAGTACAGGTATTTGTGTTCAACATGTAAGAAGTAGAAAGTACAGGTATTTGTGTTCAACATGTAAGAAGTAGAAAGTACAGGTATTTGAGTTCAACATGTAAGAAGTAGAAAGTTTAGGTATTTGAGTTCAACATGTAAGAAGTAGAAAGTACAGGTATTTGTGTTCAACATGTAAGAAGTAGAAAGTTTAGGTATTTGAGTTCAACATGAGAGAAGTAGAAAGTACAGGTATTTGTGTTCAACATGAGAGAAGTAGAAAGTACAGGTATTTGTGTTCAACATGAGAGAAGTAGAAAGTACAGGTATTTGAGTTCAACATGTAAGAAGTAGAAAGTTTAGGTATTTGAGTTCAACATGTAAGAAGTAGAAAGTACAGGTATTTGGGTTCAACATGAGAGAAGTAGAAAGTACAGGTATTTGGGTTCAACATGAGAGAAGTAGAAAGTACAGGTATTTGTGTTCAACATGTAAGAAGTAGAAAGTACAGGTATTTGTGTTCAACATGAGAGAAGTAGAAAGTACAGGTATTTGTGTTCAACATGAGAGAAGTAGAAAGTACAGGTATTTGTGTTCAACATGAGAGAAGTAGAAAGTACAGGTATTTGTGTTCAACATGAAAGAAGTAGAAAGTACAGGTATTTGTGTTCAACATGAGAGAAGTAGAAAGTTTAGGTATTTGTGTTCAACATGTAAGAAGTAGAAAGTACAGGTATTTGTGTTCAACATGTGAGAAGTAGAAAGTACAGGTATTTGTGTTCAACATGAGAGAAGTAGAAAGTTCAGGTATTTGTGTTCAACATGTAAGAAGTAGAAAGTACAGGTATTTGTTTTCAACATGTGAGAAGTAGAAAGTACAGGTATTTGTGTTCAACATGTAAGAAGTAGAAAGTACAGGTATTTGAGTTCAACATGTAAGAAGTAGAAAGTACAGGTATTTGGGTTCAACATGTAAGAAGTAGAAAGTACAGGTATTTGTGTTCAACATGAGAGAAGTAGAAAGTACAGGTATTTGTGTTCAACATGAGAGAAGTAGAAAGTACAGGTATTTGTGTTCAACATGAGAGAAGTAGAAAGTTTAGGTATTTGTGTTCAACATGTAAGAAGTAGAAAGTACAGGTATTTGTGTTCAACATGAGAGAAGTAGAAAGTTTAGGTATTTGAGTTCAACATGTAAGAAGTAGAAAGTACAGGTATTTGAGTTCAACATGTAAGAAGTAGAAAGTACAGGTATTTGAGTTCAACATGAGAGAAGTAGAAAGTTTAGGTATTTGTGTTCAACATGTGAGAAGTAGAAAGTACAGGTATTTGTGTTCAACATGTAAGAAGTAGAAAGTATTTGTGTTCAACATGTAAGAAGTAGAAAGTACAGGTATTTGTGTTCAACATGTAAGAAGTAGAAAGTACAGGTATTTGTGTTCAACATGTGAGAAGTAGAAAGTACAGGTATTTGTGTTCAACATGTAAGAAGTAGAAAGTATTTGTGTTCAACATGTAAGAAGTAGAAAGTACAGGTATTTGTGTTCAACATGAGAGAAGTAGAAAGTTTAGGTATTTGTGTTCAACATGTGAGAAGTAGAAAGTACAGGTATTTGTGTTCAACATGAGAGAAGTAGAAAGTTCAGGTATTTGGGTTCTTCATGTGAGAAGTAGAAAGTACAGGTATTTGAGTTCAACATGTGAGAAGTAGAAAGTACAGGTATTTGTGTTCAACATGTGAGAAGTAGAAAGTACAGGTATTTGTGTTCAACATGTAAGAAGTAGAAAGTACAGGTATTTGTTTTCAACATGTGAGAAGTAGAAAGTACAGGTATTTGAGTTCAACATGTAAGAAGTAGAAAGTACAGGTATTTGAGTTCAACATGTAAGAAGTAGAAAGTACAGGTATTTGAGTTCAACATGAGAGAAGTAGAAAGTTTAGGTATTTGTGTTCAACATGTGAGAAGTAGAAAGTACAGGTATTTGTGTTCAACATGTAAGAAGTAGAAAGTATTTGTGTTCAACATGTAAGAAGTAGAAAGTACAGGTATTTGTGTTCAACATGTAAGAAGTAGAAAGTACAGGTATTTGTGTTCAACATGTGAGAAGTAGAAAGTACAGGTATTTGTGTTCAACATGTAAGAAGTAGAAAGTATTTGTGTTCAACATGTAAGAAGTAGAAAGTACAGGTATTTGTGTTCAACATGAGAGAAGTAGAAAGTTTAGGTATTTGTGTTCAACATGTGAGAAGTAGAAAGTACAGGTATTTGTGTTCAACATGAGAGAAGTAGAAAGTTCAGGTATTTGGGTTCTTCATGTGAGAAGTAGAAAGTACAGGTATTTGAGTTCAACATGTGAGAAGTAGAAAGTACAGGTATTTGTGTTCAACATGTGAGAAGTAGAAAGTACAGGTATTTGTGTTCAACATGTAAGAAGTAGAAAGTACAGGTATTTGTGTTCAACATGTAAGAAGTAGAAAGTACAGGTATTTGAGTTCAACATGTAAGAAGTAGAAAGTACAGGTATTTGAGTTCAACATGTAAGAAGTAGAAAGTACAGGTATTTGGGTTCAACATGTAAGAAGTAGAAAGTACCTCTCTAAAGTTGTGAGTGTACCGTCTGCCCCCGACAGGCTCTGGAGTGGCTGGGACCATCCCCACTGGCTTCCTCCCTCCTCAGATGCCTCTTTGGTCTCTGATCCCCAACGTGGCCGTCGATGCTTTCTCCATCGCCATCGTTGGATTCGCCATCACCGTCTCTCTGTCCGAGATGTTCGCCAAGAAGCACGGCTACACGGTGGACGCCAACCAGGAGATGTACGCCATTGGTTTCTGCAACATCCTGCCGTCCTTCTTCCGCTGCTTCACCACCAGTGCCGCGCTGACGAAGACGCTGGTGAAGGAGTCGACCGGCTGCCAGACGCAGATCTCGGGGATCGTCAGCGCCCTCCTCCTCCTGCTGGTGCTGCTGGTCATCGCACCGCTCTTCTACTCCCTGCAGAAGTAAGCAAGCGACCAGTCAAAGGTCCCCTATCATCCTGTTCTCATCAGTATCTCCAGAGCCGGTCTCTGATTGGCTGGAACACCAAACGGGTCATTGCAGCATTACCCATAATCCCCTCTGTTTCAGCCCTGTTTCCAAAGTGCTGATTCTCTGTCTGTTACTTGAGACATGAAGAAGAGGGGACACATGTTGATGTAGAATAGACATGAAGAAGAGGGGGACACATGTTGATGTAGAATAGACATGAAGAAGAGGGGACACATGTTGATGTAGAAGAGACATGGAGAAGAGGGGACACATGTTGATGAGACATGAAGAAGAGGGGACACATGTTGATGTAGAAGAGACATGGAGAAGAGGGGACACGTGTTGATGTAGAAGAGACATGAAGAAGAGGGGACACATGTTGATGTGGAAGAGACGTGAAGAAGAGGGGACACATGTTGATGTAGAAGAGACATGGAGAAGAGGGGACACATGTTGATGTAGAAGAGACATGAAGAAGAGGGGACACATGTTGATGTAGAAGAGACATGAAGAAGAGGGGACACATGTTGATATAGAGACATGGAGAAGAGGGGACACATGTTGATGTAGAAGAGACATGGAGAAGAGGGGACACATGTTGATGTAGAAGAGACATGAAGAAGAGGGGACACATGTTGATGTAGAGAAGACGTGATTTTGTATATTAGGTGACCTTTCAGAATAGTTAATAACGTCTTGACTCAGTATTCTTCGCTCCGCTCTTCTACTCCCTGAAGTATGATTGGTTAAGAGATAAGAGATTACGTGATGATGCTTGGCGACAGCATCGTAACTTAAAGCCGAGTCTTTTTGCAAATGGCGGCAGCTCTGATCGAGGTTTCTGAAACTGTCAAAGTCTGTTTACGTTTGATTTTCCACGAACCAGTCTTTAAACTCTGCAAGAGCCCATACTGTGTTTCCGTTAGTCGTTACTTCGTGTCTGTCTTCTTCGGCCGTTCCCGTTTGTGTCAGATATAAAAATAATATTCCGTAAGTATTCCACGTTGTTTTCTGATGGAGAAAACGAAGTCCGTTGTCCACCGCTGACTTTAAATTGACCGGACTTCTTTCCGCGGATTGATATGACTGCACATAGTCCCTTGATCCTCCTTAGCAACGGTCTGTACTCCTTAGCAACGGTCTGCTAGCGTAAAAATAACCACCTCTGGACTGTCCAAATGAACCAATCAGAATCCAGTATTCAACTAAGCTGTGTAACAAGTAAGGGATAATGTGCGGCGACGCGGTCATTATGGGAAAAGAACGCCGACAGGCCGATACACTAGCATCAGAGTAAGAAAAATACATCGATGATCGGACGATAATACATCTATAAACTATTGAAGGGTTTCTTTTAACACAATATACAGCAGGATATTATTGACATTAATATGCGCTTCTTGATGGGGCTTTTTACATTCCTAACACTGACTATGACTAACCTCGTGCCCTCATTGGCCGTGTGTGCGTCCGTGTGAGTTGGGGGAGGGGCTCTGAGAGGAAGTGGCAGGTTTTCTCCGATCGTGTATTTTCAAATTCCAGCGCACTCAGCCGGTTTCTCAAACGTACCTACCCCACCTTTAACAGTCAGACTGGTTTCCATGCCGTGGTCAGATCCTTCCACCAGACGCAGTACTTATCTGTAATCTGTTAAATGCTGTTTGAGGAGGACCACGATGATAGGGCATACATCACCCTCTGAGGGCCGTGCACGTTAGATTTCTATCCACAGGTCCATATATCTTTCTACTTCCTTGTTGCAGATGGTTCAAGGTTGTGTTTCGTCTAGATAGTGGGAGCAGTGGAACTTTCATTTGCTTGTTCTTATCTGCTTTACCATAAACAGTTTAAGAGGAGGCTTGGATACATACAGACGACCTGAGGTTCAGGGTCAATGCTGACATTACAGAAGCTCTGAGCCTTAATCACGCTATGTTTCATCATGGTTTATTATTCTACTTCTCACATGTTGAACTCAAATACCTGTACTTTCTCCTTCTTACATGTTGAACCCAAATACCTGTACTTTCTACTTCTCACATGTTGAACTCAAATACCTGTACTTTCTCCTTCTTACATGTTGAACACAAATACCTGTACTTTCTACTTCTCACATGTTGAACCCAAATACCTGTACTTTCTACTTCTTACATGTTGAACTCAAATACCTGTACTTTCTACTTCGTACATGTTGAACTCAAATACCTGTACTTTCTACTTCTCACATGTTGAACCCAAATACCTGTACTTTCTACTTCTTACATGTTGAACTCAAATACCTGTACTTTCTACTTCTTACATGTTG
>JAMFTG010001115.1:12500-25584 GCA_023974075.1 Chaenocephalus aceratus | reverse complement strand
CTGTGTTTTATTGGACGCTCGCTCACAGCCATCGAGAGAGAATTTGAGTCCAGGTTAAAGTCGTGGGAGCGTCACCACGTCTCAAAGTCCCCGAGCTGCAGCACGATGAGTCACAGCTGGGAGAGATAAGGGACCTTGAGGGCAGTTTTATTTATATAACTGTGTTATTATGGCATTTATTTTATTGGAGCAACTATTTGCCCCCGAGGAAAACCCCTTGCGTAACAAAAGCCAAATCGTAATCTTTCTATAATCCTAACAGAGTACTTGTACTGCCTTTTTGTTGCTATGGTTGCAAATCACAACATGTTTTAAAAACAGTCCAGTAATCCTTATTTTTGGGGGAGGGAACAGGGATTTCAGATATGCTTTAAGATATGCATTCTTGCAATTCTTCCAAAGGTTATTGACGTCAGGACAGTAAAGCAAAGAGATTTTCCTGCCAGTCTCCAGAATAAATTAAATAAATTGATTCACTTATGGTTTCTGAATGCGATCATTGATCATGCAGGATTAGATCAGCTGCGTACTTTCCCAAAACACAATGTCCATCACATTAAGCAACTTCCTAAAAACAGATTCAAAGCATGGATATTTTAGGATTTAATCACTACTTCATTTCCTCTGATCTGTTCTAACTTCTCAACAGGGCGGAGGTTATTTTAAGTTCTGATCCGGTTCTATGTTTCCGTCTACAGTTATTTAATTAGTTTAATTGCATTAAATCAAGCGGATTAAAACACGAAATGATTACTTTAAGCTTTACACTTCGAGGAAAACTGGTCAATTGTAGCTTAGCTTGTTGTAACGTTTTCTTTGCTTGTTTACCGTGAAGCTTATTTACTGCACATATCAACAGACAAACAGCTCTTTGTGGAGCCAATAATGCAACGTTCAGGGTCGCTCCCCGCAGCAATATACTGTATATAAATACATATACATATACCTAACATGCTCAAAGCTAATGGGAAAGCATTCAAAGCCCCCTTATCTCCAGAATCTGTGGAGGAGGGTCTTCTGGAGATAAGTAATGCCTTAATGCTTTCCTCACGTAGACAGTCATTCCTTTCACTCTGTTCTCCAGTTCAGAAGCAGCATCGCTCTCTATCTGATCCCCACAGCCAATCACGACACAGGGTTTCACCTGTTGCCGTGACGACTGGCTCTGTCTTAGTTACAGCCCGATCAATTATTCCCATGTATGACCCCCGCATCCCCCCTGCTGTTTTCCTGACAGGTAGATCTATAGATCTCAGCAGGAGGTCTCTGCACCAATCAGCTGTGAGATACCGTCACTTCAATATCAATACTTTCATCGGAACACTTTATGATATTCCAGTGGAGAGAATAAAGTAGAAGTACTCAGGTCTTGTACTTGAGTAAAAGTGGAAGTACTCAGGTCTTGTACTTGAGTAAAAGTAGAAGTACTCAGGTCTTGTACTTGAGTAAAAGTAGAAGTACTCAGGTCTTGTACTTGAGTAAAAGTGGAAGTACTCAGGTCTTGTACTTGAGTAAAAGTAGAAGTACTCAGATCTTGTACTTGAGTAAAAGTAGAAGTACTCAGATCTTGTAGTAAAAGTAGAAGTACTCAGATCTTGTACTTGAGTAAAAGTAGAAGTACTCAGATCTTGTACTTGAGTACAAGTAGAAGTACTCAGATCTTGTACTTGAGTAAAAGTAGAAGTACTCAGATCTTGTACTTGAGTAAAAGTAGAAGTACTCAGATCTTGTACTTGAGTAAAAGTAGAAGTACTCAGATATTGTACTTGAGTAAAAGTAGAAGTACTCAGATCTTGTAGTAAAAGTAGAAAGTACTCAGATATTGTACTTGAGTAAAAGTAGAAGTACTCAGATCTTGTAGTAAAAGTAGAAGTACTCAGATCTTGTACTTGAGTACAAGTAGAAGTAGCAGAGTGTAGAAATACTTTGTTACAGTAAAAGTCTAAAAGTCATCGTGTGTATGAATATTTCAGAATAACATACACATCATGTATGATGTGTTTTATAATGATTGATGTATTTAGTTACCTCTGGTTTGCTATTGGAAGAACAGGTTGTCCCAGAGACCAACCCAGTCTCACAAAAAAACGTGTAATAACTACGTTGGTCCACAACGCAGGACGTAGTATTTCTACAAAAACGCCTCTGAAATTTTAGGATCCCTACGTTTTTTTCCACCATTCATTCCAATGGCTCGTCTCTGTCACGTGATCTGCAACTTTCTCCCTGCAGAAAAAAGAAAACATGGCCGAACTTCGTTTTATTCTGGGTGTAAAATACCTATTTAAAGTTAGTTTGGCGATTAAAATGCGTTTTGATGTCATTTGATGCGAGAAATACGAGTTGTTATTTCAGATTGTGTGTGCAGTGGATCTTTAGTTTGCTCGTTATTACGAAGATTACTTCAGGAAATGGTGTCCACACAACGTTTTCATTGTTACCAAGGTGGTTGCTAGGGACGCTGCTATCGATATTATTTCTGTTATGTTGTGTAACTGTTTAATGGTGTTATCTTTATTGCTGCCCCCTTCCCCGTCAGTGTATAGTGTTGGTCCACAGCGCAAACGTATCTGCAGGGAGAAAGTTGAAGACGAGCTCTTGTTTATAAGATATAGACATTATCTGGAGAACATGGCGCTCGTATACAAGATGGACGTCAACAACAACGTGACGTCGGAGCTCCGTCAAAACAAAGCCGATTTCTGGAGGAATTATACCGTTTTTGACGAACAGAAATGTTGTCTTCTGGCATCGCTTTAACATTTTGCAGGGAACATCTGCATTTGGTTAGAGGGCGGCGTAAACCCTGGGCCTCCACCAACACACTGATAACAACAGGAGCACAGAGGCTTCTAGAAACATCCGACAGAGTACTCCAAGGCCACCACATTAAGGCTTTGAAGACGTACAGTATCGTCTGTGTTTCCATCTAATTGCTCTTGATGACAGAAATGTCCTTGAATGAGCTAACGATGCTAAGATGCTTCCTGAACGTCAGACCGGATTATATTTATATATGTATTTCTGTCCAAGACGTCTCCCTCACACACACTTCTGGACGTTGTGGCTCGATGCAGATGCAGCAGGGATAAGTGTTATCTGCAGGATGTTCACCAGCATCAACACACACACACACACACACACACACACACACACACACACACACACACACATACACACACACACACACACACACACCATGTATACATCACTTCAGGGGACATTACATTGGCTTACATGCATTTCCTGGAGACTTATCCTAACCTTAACCAAGTCTTCACCCTAAAATTAATGATCCCCCTCATGGGGACCTCCAATTTGTCCCCATGAGGGAGGCGAGTCCCCACACGTGACTGTGTAGACAGATTTAGGTCCCCACAAGTAGAGTAGGCCACACACACACACACACACACACACACACACACACACACACCACACACACACACACAGATCTGAACTGACAACAGATGTCCATCCACCGGGAGTCACATGCACTCAAACACACACACACACACACACACACACACACACACCACACACACACACACACACACACACACACACACACACCACACACACACACACACACTCACCCACAGATCTGAACTGACAGCAGATGTCCATCCACCGGGAGTCACACACACACACACACACACACACACACACACACACACACACACACACACACACACACACACACACACACAGATCTGAACTGATAGCAGATGTCCATCCACCGGGAGTCACACACACACACACACACACACACACACACACACACACACACACACCACACACCTACACACACACACACACACACACACACACACACACACACACACACACAGATCTGAACTGACAGCAGATGTCCATCCACCGGGAGTCACATGCACTCAAACACACACACACACACACACACACACACACACACACACACACACACACACACTCACCCACAGATCTGAACTGACAGCAGATGTCCATCCACCGGGAGTCACACACACACACACACACCTACACACACACACACACACACCTACACACACACACACACACACACACACACACACACACTGATCTGAACTGACAGCAGATGTCCATCCACCGGGAGTCACATGCACTCAAACACACACACACACACACACACACACACACACACACACACACACA
Source organism: Chaenocephalus aceratus (assembly GCA_023974075.1). NCBI lineage: Eukaryota > Metazoa > Chordata > Actinopteri > Perciformes > Channichthyidae > Chaenocephalus > Chaenocephalus aceratus. Next base: position 21,414 of record JAMFTG010001115.1, on the reverse strand, counting down.
CACACACACACACAGCCTTATATAACCCGGCTTGTCTCTAATGAACAGCAGCTTCCGTGTCATGTTCCTGCGTCTCGTTGACATGCGGGAGTTGACGCCCAGCTCTGAGATAATTCACACTTTCAAGGATTTTCAACACCAAAAAAAAAATCGATCCTCCTAACGGTGCATTCACAGACAGTCAGACGTTCCTGTTTCACATGGGTCAGTGTGTTAAAGGACGATGTATTTATTGCTCAGAGCGACTAAACAACACGAAGCCGATTCCCCAAATGCACTATCTCGTAAACAATAATGCGTAAACCCGCTTCCATCATTCATATGCACATTTTGTGTATGTTCTTCCTCTGCTCATCCCACCCCCTGACACCAAGCTTCACTCAAATCAAGCAAGTCGTTCTTCCGTAATCCTGCCCACAAATCATGTTTTAAAGCGATTTAAAAGCCGCTGAAAGAGAAACGCTTGCCCTTTAAATCTCTGCAGGAAAACAAGTCGTCGCACAATGACCACGATGAAAGGTCACGTGTCACATGATGAGCCGCGCAGGACTCGATGCACGTGCTAAACGGATTTCACGCTCCAGTGTTGAGCAGACAGGAAGTAGCCTACGATGTGACGCTGCCAGTTCTAACAGAGCAGTACTGTGCAGAGAGAAGACCCTCAGATCCTTCTGCAGCGGCATGGCGACCAATCAGAGCAGACTGAACATCAAGAGAGGACTCTTTAAAGTAGAGACGCTACATACTGATATACACCTGAACATCAGCAGGAGAGGACTCTTTAAAGTAGAGACACTACATACTGATATACACCTGAACATCAGCAGGAGAGGACTCTTTAAAGTAGAGACACTACATACTGATATACACCTGAACATCAGCAGGAGAGGACTCTTTAAAGTAGAGACACTACATACTGATATACACCTGAACATCAGCAGGAGAGGACTCTTTAAAGTAGAGACACTACATACTGATATACACCTGGACATCAGCAGGAGAGGACTCTTTAAAGTAGAGACACTACATACTGATATACACCTGAACATCAGCAGGAGAGGACTCTTTAAAGTAGAGACACTACATACTGATATACACCTGAACATCAGCAGGAGAGGACTCTTTAAAGTAGAGACACTACATACTGATATACACCTGAACATCAGCAGGAGAGGACTCTTTAAAGTAGAGACACTACATACTGATATACACCTGAACATCAGCAGGAGAGGACTCTTTAAAGTAGAGACACTACATACTGATATACACCTGAACATCAGCAGGAGAGGACTCTTTAAAGTAGAGACACTACATACTGATATACACCTGAACATCAGCAGGAGAGGACTCTTTAAAGAAGAGACGCTACATACTGATATACACCTGAACATCAGCAGGAGAGGACTCTTTAAAGTAGAGACACTACATACTGACATACACCTGAACATCAGCAGGAGAGGACTCTTTAAAGTAGAGACACTACATACTGATATACACCTGAACATCAACAGGAGAGGACTCTTTAAAGTAGAGACACTACATACTGATATACACCTGAACATCAACAGGAGAGGACTCTTTAAAGTAGAGACACTACATACTGATATACACCTGAACATCAGCAGGAGAGGACTCTTTAAAGTAGAGACGCTACATACTGATATACACCTGAACATCAGCTGGAGAGGACTCTTTAAAGTAGAGACACTACATACTGATATACACCTGAACATCAGCTGGAGAGGACTCTTTAAAGTAGAGACACTACATACTGATATACACCTGAACATCAGCAGGAGAGGACTCTTTAAAGTAGAGACACTACATACTGATATACACCTGAACATCAGCAGGAGAGGACTCTTTAAAGTAGAGACACTACATACTGATATACACCTGAACATCAGCAGGAGAGGACTCTTTAAAGTAGAGACACTACATACTGATATACACCTGAACATCAGCAGGAGAGGACTCTTTAAAGTAGAGACACTTACATACTGATATACACCTGAACATCAGCAGGAGAGGACTCTTTAAAGTAGAGACACTACATACTGATATACACCTGAACATCAGCAGGAGAGGACTCTTTAAAGAAGAGACGCTACATACTGATATACACCTGAACATCAGCAGGAGAGGACTCTTTAAAGTAGAGACACTACATACTGACATACACCTGAACATCAGCAGGAGAGGACTCTTTAAAGTAGAGACACTACATACTGATATACACCTGAACATCAACAGGAGAGGACTCTTTAAAGTAGAGACACTACATACTGATATACACCTGAACATCAACAGGAGAGGACTCTTTAAAGTAGAGACACTACATACTGATATACACCTGAACATCAGCAGGAGAGGACTCTTTAAAGTAGAGACGCTACATACTGATATACACCTGAACATCAGCTGGAGAGGACTCTTTAAAGTAGAGACACTACATACTGATATACACCTGAACATCAGCTGGAGAGGACTCTTTAAAGTAGAGACACTACATACTGATATACACCTGAACATCAGCAGGAGAGGACTCTTTAAAGTAGAGACACTACATACTGATATACACCTGAACATCAGCAGGAGAGGACTCTTTAAAGTAGAGACACTACATACTGATATACACCTGAACATCAGCAGGAGAGGACTCTTTAAAGAAGAGACGCTACATACTGATATACACCTGAACATCAGCAGGAGAGAACTCTTTAAAGTAGAGACACTACATACTGATATACACCTGAACATCAGCAGGAGAGGACTCTTTAAAGTAGAGACACTACATACTGATATACACCTGAACATCAGCAGGAGAGGACTCTTTAAAGTAGAGACACTACATACTGATTTACACCTGAACATCAGCAGGAGAGGACTCTTTAAAGTAGAGACACTACATACTGATATACACCTGAACATCAGCAGGAGAGGACTCTTTAAAGTAGAGACACTACCTACTGATATACACCTGAACATCAGCAGGAGAGGACTCTTTAAAGTAGAGACACTACATACTGATATACACCTGAACATCAGCAGGAGAGGACTCTTTAAAGTAGAGACACTACATACTGATATACACCTGAACATCAGCAGGAGAGGACTCTTTAAAGTAGAGACACTACATACTGATATACACCTGAACATCAGCAGCAGAGGACTCTTTAAAGTAGAGACACTACAAACTGATATACACCTGAACATCAGCAGGAGAGGACTCTTTAAAGTAGAGACACTACATACTGATATACACCTGAACATCAGCAGGAGAGGACTCTTTAAAGTAGAGACACTACATACTGATATACACCTGAACATCAGCAGGAGAGGACTCTTTAAAGTAGAGACACTACATACTGATATACACCTGAACATCAGCAGGAGAGGACTCTTTAAAGTAGAGACACTACATACTGATATACACCTGAACATCAGCAGAGAGGACTCTTTAAAGTAGAGACACTACATACTGATATACACCTGAACATCAGCAGGAGAGGACTCTTTAAAGTAGAGACACTACATACTGATATACACCTGAACACCAGAGGAGAGGACTCTTTAAAGTAGAGACACTACATACTGATATACACCTGAACATCAGCAGGAGAGGACTCTTTAAAGTAGAGACACTACATACTGATATACACCTGAACATCAGCAGGAGAGGACTCTTTAAAGTAGAGACACTACACTACTGATATACACCTGAACATCAGCAGGAGAGGACTCTTTAAGTAGAGACACTACATACTGATATACACCTGAACATCAGCAGGAGAGGACTTCTTTAAAGTAGAGACACTACAACTGATATACACCTGAACATCAGCAGGAGAGGACTCTTTAAAGTAGAGACACTACATACTGATATACACCTGAACATCAGCAGGAAGGACTCTTTAAAGTAGAGACACTACATACGATATACACCTGAACATCAGCAGGAGAGGACTCTTTAAAGTAGAGACACTACCTACTGATATACACCTGAACATCAGCAGAGAGGACTCTTTAAATAGAGACACTACATACTGATATACACCTGAACATCAGCAGGAGAGGACTCTTTAAAGTAGAGACACTACATACTGATATACACCTGAACATCAGCAGGAGAGGACTCTTTAAAGTAGAGACACTACATACTGATATACACCTGAACATCAGCAGAGAGGACTCTTTAAAGTAGAGACACTACATACTGATATACACCTGAACATCAGCAGGAGAGGACTCTTTAAAGTAGAGACAGTACACCTGAACATCAGCAGGAGACTCTCAGAAAGAGAGCAATCTTTAAAGTAGAGACACAAGATATGAGCCTGAAAGTCAGCAGGATATGTCCTCTTAGATGTCATGCTTTTCGAGTGCTGGAATTCTAATGTAATTATAGCTTCTGCTAAAGCTGCAGGAGAACAGGAAACTGCCCACTGGATTATAATTATTCTGCACGGCCTGACTTCAAACGACCAACTGAGCTTTGAAAATTAGGCCTGGTGCTGCATTAAATCTACGAAGTCCAGATGTGCACAACATGTACATTTCTAGCTGAGCCTGTTCCTCTGATCGCTTCAGATCCAGATATTCCACACAACACATGCTCAAAGGAGATATGACGCCGTTACAGGAGGCGAGACGATGGTGACAGTCGTGGATATGATCTGAGAGTGAAAGCGATGCAGAACAACCCTCTTTATCTTCATCTACCGTTACAGATGTGAAGGAGGCACAGAAAGCGTGTCATCATGTTCGAGGCGTGGTCTGCTGGCCCAGCTCTTATCTGGTTTAACAGACGACGAAGGGGGTTCAAAAAATGAAGAATAATCTAACAGATATCACTCAATTATTGTTGTGCTAATTGTGATTAAGTTTGGTATCATTTTTTAATGAGAACGTCAAGAAAAGTTCATTATTAACATTCAATTTAGCTCTTTAACTGTACAATTAAAGGGAGAAATGTTTAAGCTACATTTATTTATGACATTAGAAATATTTAAACCACCACCAAAACTGATTATAGTTTGATTTGATACATTTTTAGTACTTTTACTGTTTAATACGAATATTTTAATCAGCATTAATCAACTACAGTTCCCAGAATGCTTTGCTGACAAACCCTGGTTGTGGATATACATTAAAGCTAGTATATGGAGTTTTGAAATGGTCAGTACTGAAGTATTTATGGTAGTTAAACTTTATTATGGCACTTAAGAGTTCATGCTTTACAGTTGACAGAACAGCTGATTATCAGATCAGATAACAAATACAGTTAACAAACCTTTATGACGTCACTAAATTACATTATATCTATTTTTGCATTTGTTTTTCTGTTTACATTTGTCAATATGCTTCAGCAATAATTCCAGTCTACTTACAGTCAACAAAAGCAGTCTTGTCCTTATTTTTTACACATACATGCAATGGTTATGTACTTAGTTAGTTGTTTGAATAAAAACCTCATCTAAGTTCCCAAAGTGAGGATGTGCAACTTGTAATCCTTTAAGAGACTAACATTATATATTGTTTTACTTTAAAAACACAACTTTTCAATTTTTCGATAAACCACTTAATTAACCCTTTAAAAACAGTTATAATCTGTATAGTCCAAAGCCGAGTCTGCATACCACATCTCGTCTTGGTTTTAATGAAGAGTCGTGGATATCATATGCATTGGATTGTTATAGATCACCCTGGACTAGATGGACATTTCTCACCACTGAACCTGTCCGCAGACACAGCGGCAGCCAATCAAAACCTTCATAGAGAAGGTTTTAGGGCAGAGAGTAGAGCGCAGCTTCTCCTAACATCTAGCCGGTTTGAAAGATTCAATAAAAGGGAAAAGTTTGGAAAGTCTCTCGTCAATACCGCAACAGAAAGATAGTCCGCGTTTAGATGGAATACAACTTCATGTCGTTTTGTTAATTGAACTGAACTCATAAAAACACACAGCTGTGCACGAGGGGTTACCGTCAGACTGAAATCATTCTTACCTGGCGAGGCGCGTGCAAGCTTCTTCAGAGTCTCGTGCAGCAGAGAGATCCGGGACAAACACCGGGAGATGGTGCCGGTATTCCGGGTCGCTGCCTGAGATGAGCCGCTGTTCGTGGTGCGTTCAATGTCTCTGTGTTTTTCTACCACCGCCCCCTCCTCCTCCTCTGCAGATTTTCCTCCACCTGGTCCCGAGTTTAACACCAGCTGGAGCTCAGGACCCCCCCTGAAGACCCGCCTCCTGGAGGAAGACCAGTACTGTCATTACATAAACACACGCGCGCACACACACACGCACGCACGCACGCACCTCAGTATCAGAATCAGATGTATTACCAGGTAGTTACACACGGCACGTACATAAAAGTAACACACACACACACACACACACACACACACACACACACACACACACAGTGGTCTGTGCGTTTGATCATCAGATCAAGGGGGCGTTGGGAACCCGCTCCCGCCCCGCTGCGTCAGGCCGTTGAGTCCTTGGGTCCACAGTCGATGACCGTTACATGGATGATCTGTATGTGTAATGTGTATTTGTAAAGCGCTTTGAGAGTCTTTGATAAAGCGCTATAATAAAATATAAGGATTATTATTATAATAATACAGTGTTTATAATATTATACAAAATATACAAAAAAGGAATTATACCGTCTTTAAGAGAAAATTAAAGAAATAAACACAACATTAAATACATATACAATATAATCACCTGTACATCAAGCAATGGGTTAAAAATGTGTAATAATAATACAAATGTATTTATATTTCATAAAAGTGTGTTTCGGGGAGTTCCAGCCTCCACATTGCTTGAAACCGCTGAAAAAACCCCAACAATGTAGATATTTGACCACAACTTGGTGCTGTTAATGTTTTAATATGTTCTGTATAATAACGCCGGGCCTGCAGCAGATCTGTACGATGAGCCGTCTCCTCGCTGATGGTTAACCGACGAGACCAGCATGACTCGAATTAGCTGCAGGGCATCGTCCTCTGCATGATTCATCCAGAGGTGACCAGGCTGCTCAAGTGTGTGTGTGTGTGTGTGTGTGTCAAAACAACAAGACTTATGGAAGAGCTGCATATTCAAACACTACGGTTAACCTTTGCACACAGCTGCCCGAAACACTACGAAACAAACAAGTTAAAGTGCCTTTTTGTACACTAAAGCTGTCCAATAACGTTAAAGTATAAAATATTTAAAGACACTATATGTTCTCTGTCACTATATCTCTGGGCACGACACACTCTTCCTCATACAGCGAGTCTTTGCACATCTGTAAAACTGCACTTTTTTATACATCAATCAGATCCTTCTTGTATTTTCAATTTGTATGTATTTGTGTTTCATTGTTCTTTGTAGTACATTACATTCAAATCTCTTATACTGTGTTTACATTTGCACAACACCAAACCGTTATTATATCAAGTTGGAAAGATTCCCTTAAAATGTCACAAAAATAAAACATATATTTAAACATAATAACTTGTAATAACTTAATACATAATAACTTGTATGGTCCTTGTTCAACAAAGACAGAATATAATGAAATGAATTCTTATTATTACAATTTTAAAAATGTACTTTTATGCAGTTTTTTTGGGTGGAAATGGCATAAAACGTGTACTTTCAGTGGCATTAGGGAGGATCCCTCGTGGGGAACATGACTCAGACCAAAAGATCCAGGTTGAAGCACCGTCGATCCATTTCACGTCTGTTTTCTCTCTCCGTGTAATATGTTGAAGACACCTGACACGCTGCAGACATTTGAAGCCTCTAAATGAGTGTGTGTGAGGTGTGTGTGAGGTGTGTGTGAGGTGTGTGCAGGGGTGCCACCAGGGATTTTGGGCCCCATGAAAAGATATGACATTGGGCCCCGCCACCAGGCCCAGGCCACGCCAACCAATCACAATGCTGCCTGTAACCACACCTCCAGAACCCAACCACTCATTGATGCTTTAAATAACTCTACCTGTACAGGCTTGCATCCATCTTGTCGTCCAAAACTAACCGCACAATATTTACTGACACTGACAGACCTCAATAGTCATCTGTTACGGTGTCCATGCCTTTTTAATAACATGTTTGAATGGAACATTCATAAATCAAAATAAATATAACTTAAATATACATGACCTCTTAAATTAAAATAAAGTGAACATTAACACCAATATTATCATTTATAAAATGCTATAACAAAAAAAATAACATAAGCAGCAGATTTTTTTATTAAATATACATACAGTACCAACTACCAAACAAGCGGGTATTAAAGTGTAAACGGACAACAACACGGAAGTGGAAGTGAAAAGGCCTGATGGCGCTAAGTCAGAGCCTATCACCTGTTCTCAGTCTTTCTCTCATCATGCATCTGGTGTGTAGTGATCCACTATCGTTACCTCGCCCTTTATCAGTTACCACGAGCCCAAGAGCCATGCAGCGCCTAGCCTCCCTACAGGCACAGGCACTGATCAAGTCCTTGAAGTCCAGCTTTCTAGCCAACTGGCTTTCAATGGACAGCATGGCAGACTGCACAGGGTCAGGGCTGCGGAGCCTATGGATCTGTTGGTCCTGGCACCGGGGGGAGGGACACCTGGTTTAGTAGCTGCTAAAAATGTACCTGCATTTATTAAATGTCAGCTAGAAGAGGAGTGAAATGAAAAGTCTCTGAATTTTCTGTGAAGATATTAAAGGTGGGTAAGTTTGAGAAACCGGCTCGAGATCGCTAGAATTTGAAAATACACAGCCGGAACAAATCTGCCCCTTCCTCACAGAGCCCCTCCTCCAACGCACACGAACGCGCACATGACCAATGAGGGCACGAGATAAGTGTGTGCCCCGAGGGAAGGCTGACAGGCAGGTAGGCCGTCCAGGTACTTTAGCCGGCTCAGATGATTG